>VWYK01064825.1:11449-30218 GCA_013399775.1 Semnornis frantzii | reverse complement strand
GACTTGCCCTTGCTGAAGCCATGGTGGTTGTCTCAAATTACCTCGTTGTCCTCCACATGCCTTATCAGAGCTTCCAAGAAGAGCTGTCTGATGATCTTCTCAGGCAAGGAGGTGAGGCTGACAGGCCAGTAATTTCCAGGCTGAAAGAAAAATTGGGAAAAGCAAGGAGAAGGTGGAGTTTAATCTCTGGTTCATCCAAACCTTCACAAATCTGTTGTAGTCCTCATGCAGGTGAGTCTCTGCAAGTCTTGTGACTTGCATGGCAGAGAAAGTGTTGACAAGAGGAACATAATTGAATAACACGAGGAAAGAGGAGATAAGTGGTAGAGATTCGAATGCCCACCCGCAAGGGTTGAGTTTCTGAAAGTTCTTCATGTTTGACCTGAGTCGCTCACCTATGATCTGGAACAGATTTTTCTGTATTGGAATTGAGTGCAGCTCTCTCCAGCCTCTTCACAGGAACACTCAAATGGTCAAAGTGCTTCCTAAGTTAGATGTTTTCAAAAGTTCCTCCACCGTTTGAGAAATCCTTGCTTAAAACTGAGGTGACATGAACATTGTACTTACCTCAGGAGGCTTGAGTGAGCCCAAGAGGTTCTGTTTTGTTTGTATTCAGCCAAGCTTTGTGTGCTGTTTTCTGTTTGCCAAAAATAAACAGAGTTATTTCCATTGCAGTGTTCTGATAGAGTTCTCCATACCACTGAAACACTAGTTTCAATCAAATTTGAAGAGGCTGTACAATTATGCTCTCAGGTTCTAGTTTTTTGATAGGGACAAGTATTTTTTCACCAGTTCTTCACAGTTTATTCAAATACTGTTGTCAGGTTCTATAAATCTAGAATGGTTAAAAGCAAACAATTGGATCAGGGGTGACAGAAAGTGCTTAACACCACCAGACTGAAAAGAGTAAAGCCAAAGTTGTCAGTACGAAGCAGCCCAGGAATTGTGACCCTGGGAAATGGATTTGAGACCTATTACACCTTGGCGTCTTAATGCACTTTTCACACAGCAAGCAGCAGATTCCATACCTTGTCCTCCTGATCCACTGACATGTCTTGTCCTTTCTTTGTGCTTCCTCTGTAGTACCCAACTCCGTTCTGCACTAGCATGCTGGCCTCAGTGGACATGGGTGGGTCTGACCACAGTGCTGCTGGCTGCCATATTTGTTTATGCTCCAGCTAGGGTAGCTCAGCAGCTAACTGCCATGCTTGCACTTGGTGTCCCAAAGGGATTGCCATCTCCCATACCTTCACTTCTATGAACTTGCAGTCTTTCCTTTAACCTTGAGACCTCTGTGGTTTGTCTAGGTCAGTGTACTTAGAAGCTGCTAGTGAAGTGGGAAAGCAGGACATCGTCACAAAGAATTTCACTCTGTGTTGCAGCATCAGCATGTTCTTGGCTGCTGAGAATTTTGTGTCTGCACTGCCCATTCACTGCATCCCCACAGGGCTGCCACCAGTTGGAATGGGCTCCATGCACTGGGTGAGCCAGCAGTGCTCAGCAACTGTGCCTAGGCTCTGTCTGACAGTCTGTGTGCTCCCTTCCCCAGGACATTGTTCTCACTCTGAAGGAGAAGCTGTCCCTCCGCAGCATCGCACACTTTGCACTCGCTCTGGAGGAGCAGTACAATGTGGCCAAGATCCACCTGTTGCATGAGGAGGAGCTCATCGAGGAGGTGAGGAGAGTCCTCCAAACCACATGGGGTAGGGACCAGCACCAGCACTGGATTGTGGCCAGCAAGGTGCAGAGGGAGTTCAGCTCTGGAGGTGTCACAAGAAGTGAGCTCGACCCTCATCTCCAGAGATGTTGTCCTCTCCTCTTCTCACTGCCTGTCATGTGTGCTCCTACATTACCCAGAGCCCCTGGAGAGGTGGTGCTTTCAGAAGCATCTCACTGCATGTAAAGAACTCAGAGAGCAGTGACCATGGGCTGCTATTGCTGGGACCATATAGAGCATGTTTTATGCCACCGGTTGGGTAAGGCCTATGTGCAGATGCCTGAGTTAACCTTAAAATAGCTGAGTACACAAATATTTACAGTTCCCTGGGTGGTCAGTTAACCCAGCCAGGTGCCACTTTGATGAGCTTCTCGATAAGAAGTTTGCACATGAGGTTGGTTCTTTCAGTAGTTTTGCTGCCCTGATGGTACTCCCAGGCTAACCTTATCTGTGAGATGTGCCCGTTAGGGGATCTAATCTCTGTACTGGGGTCTGTCTTGGCTGGTGATCCACTGTGACACAGATAGGTTCAGGAGCCAACACTGTCCAACTGCTGAGCATCTGTGCCTCAGAATTTCTGCTTTTTTTTTTTTTTTTTTTTCCAGTTAGTGACCCTGTAAGGGTCCTTCCCAGAATAAGACATAGTAACATTTAACCCAGGGATCTCCACATTTTATCGACATTAGGGTGATGATCCAAGTGTCTGTTCATGACCAAACTTAAAAGCAGAGAAGCTTGCTCCTTCATTGTCCTGATCATACTGCAAGTATGTGAGATCAGTGGATATTTATTGAAATGTTGCTGTCAAAGGAATTCTGAGCTACCACAGGGAAAGGCAGAAACTAGGAAAGCCAGAGGTAAAATTTCAACGCCCTGCAGTGTGTCCTGGTGCTCAAGGAGAATGATGGCTAGGCTGCAGCCATCGACTTGCCAGTAACTTTAAATGGATTCTATGCATTCCAATAAGCCAGAGGCTTACTCTGCATTTATGGCGAGTAGCTGTTTCATGATGCTTTTTGTTCATTGCAGGTGGCCCAGAAGAGAGAATCTCATGACTGTCGATGCCTCTTCAGAGTTTGCTTTGTCCCAAAGGATCCCTTAGACCTCCTTCAGGAAGACCCAGTTGCCTTCGAGTATCTCTACCTGCAGGTGAAACTGAAGCATTCCATGCTTCAAGAATTCCAGTTCTCATTTCTGCTTTACACGAAAGCATGCTTTGGGCCAGCTCAGTTACATGAATATGAAATGCAGAGCACTTAAGACCAGATCATTTGGGTTCAGTTTGCCCTAAATTCTTACGTCAGCTTACATGCATGGCTTTTTAAGAGAATGAGATTGGAATGAGTGGCTCTCTGTGCTCGATGTGTGGTAGTTCTATCAGAGGGCTTATCCTGACTTCTTGAGCTCCCGTCACCATGCTGACTCAGCACTGTTTGTTGCAGAGCTGCAGTGATGTGCTTCAGGAGCGATTTGCTGTGGAAATGAAGTGCAGTGTGGCATTACGTCTGGCTGCACTGCACATACAGGAGAGGATCTATACTTGTGCTCAGCCTCAGAAAGTATCCTTGAAATACATTGAGTAAGTTCTTGTGTTTCTGCCTTCTTGTAACTAAGCCTGGCAAATGAAGGAGCCAGATGAAAGTGGCATCAGCTCTATGCTTGCCCATCGTTTTGCTCTGGATAGAGGACTGCCTCTGAACCAAAGAGACTGCAAGTCATTTCAGGGCAAGGTGGCTTCAAGACTATCCCTGTTTTTAACCTGCTGAGCTGCTTGAATAATATGGACAGTGGTCCTAAACACAGGGAGATCCTGATCTGTAGATAAAGCAGGGACATCAAATGTTAGGTGAAACTGTTGGTCTTCTGGAGGGTAGGAAGGCCCTTCGGAGGACTCAGTCATGGACTTCAACAGGGCCACGTCCCAGCTTCTGCACTTGGGCCACAACCACCCCTGTCAGTGTTACAGGTTTGGTCAGGAGTGGCTTGAAAGCTGCTCATCAGAGAAGAACCCGGGAGTGCTGGTTGACAGACAGTTGAACATGAGGCAGCAGTGTGGCCAGGTGGCCAAGATGGCCATCAGCATCCAAGCCTGGATCAGTAGTGGTGTGGCCAGCAGCAGGAGGGCAGTGATTGTGCCCCTGCACCAGGCATTGGTGAGACCGCACTTGGAATACTGGGTTCAGTTTTGGGCCCTTCATTCCAAGATGAACATTGAGGTGCTACATCAGGTCTAGAGAAAGGCAACAAAGCTGGTGAAGGGTCTGGAGAACAGAAGTGGTAAGAAGCAACTGAGGGGCCTGGGGTTGTTCAGCCTGGAGAAGAGGAGGTTGAGGTGAGACCTCACTGCTCTCTACAGCTCCCTGAAAAGAGGTTGGAGCCAGGAATTGGGCTCTTCTCACAAGTCACAACTGATAAGACTGATAAAAGGAAAAGGGATCAGGTTTCACCAAGGGCGTTTCAGGTTGGCCATGAGGAAAAACTATGCCAAAAGGGTTATCAAAGACTGAAACAGGCTGCCCAGGGAATTGGTTGAGTCACCAGTTACAGATGTACTTAAATCGGAGTAAAGTAGTCATGTTGTGTGAGCTGTCTGGACATGTCACAGCACCCTGGGGCTTGGTGTGTCTTGGACCGGTGCGGTGCCTCTGGCCTTCTCTGCGCTCCTGCACATTCCTGGTTTGCTCTGGGACATGATGGTTAGACTCTATGATCTTAGAAGTCTTTTCCAACTGAAATTATTCTGTGATTGCATGTTGCACAGTTGGGTCCCTCTTTGCTCCCTTCTCAACTTTCTGACAGGAGGGACTGGGGAATCGAAAACTTTATCTCACCAACATTGCTTCGAAACATGAGAGGCAAGGACATAAAGAAAGCCATCAGCTACCACATGAAGCGGAACCAGGTGCTGCTGGACCCTCGGCAGAAGGTAGTGCATGTCCTGTGGCTTCCAGATGCCCCTTAGGATGGCAGCAGCATCTCTCAGGGTCAAAGAGGAAGTTTCTTTCCTCTCTAGGTCTCCTTTCTTGGAGCTGTTCTTGTATCTTTTCCTCTTGAAACTTCCTCTATGGTCTGTGCGCCCCAGTTGTCCTGCTTTTCCCCTTTGTGTTGCAGTTTGCTTGAGGGGTTACCAGATGGCAAGTGTGGTCATGTGGGATGGTCCTCTACCATTTTCTGTCCAGACCAAGCTACATGTGCTGGTCAGATACTGAGTCCTGTATGGAAGGAACATCTTCTAACCTGGCAAACCTTATTCATCTGCTAACCGGTATTTCTTGAAATCACAGCATATGCTGATGGCAGTCCAGGTGCGCCTTAGCTACCTGCAAATACTGGGAGACCTGAAGATGTATAATGGGAGGATCTTCAATGCCACCTCAATGGTAGGAGTGCTCTTTGTTTATGTTGCAGGATTTTGGCTTGCTGTCTTGCTGCTTCACTTGGTGCATCTCTTGTGGCAGTGTACTTGGACAATAGGCAAGGCACAGAAGCAGTTTTAAGTTTTTTTTCTTCACTGGTGTGTAAGACCATGTCTTAACCAAAGCAAACTCTGTCTAAAGCAAGAATGTTTAAACACTTTTCTGAATTGATTTTGATGTGAGACTAGCAACAGTGAGTTTTCTTCCCCTCCTCTGCTTTGATGCTTGTAGAAAATATAACAGTAGCTCTGATGATACCGTTTTAGCCAGCTCCAGTCACACCATTTTTCCTGTCCTGGGATATCACAACAAAAAATGTTACAGGACTCTGCTAGGGTAACTCAGCACAGTTCCACTGGAGTGAATAGCACACCAGCCCTTACGAAAATCAATGACATGTTTTTTTTCTACATGGAAGTTCTGACTTCTGCTCTGCAGATGAGCTCTGTCTGTGTTCGTTTGTTGTACCTAAAAGCTCCTCCTGGGCATGCATCAGCCTTGCAGCACAGGAGAGCACAGCTCTTTCCACAAGAGAGTTCTCAGATGTTTCATCTATCCAACTTGGATCTGTATCAAACTGTGGACCACAAGCTGTTTTGTCCAGAGAGCAGTGTAGGCAGGTCTGTAGCAGGGGAGGACCTTATTGGTGGGTTGCAATGTAGAGGTTTACATTTGTGTGGAAATTGAAAATATTTTTGTCAATTTATATTGGCATTAATGCCTATTTTGAAGTGTCTGATCCTAACAGAAAATGCTGACATTTCTTCCAAAACAAAAAACACCTTCCTGAATTTTTAGCCTGAATTTTTAGTTCAGGCATGTATCTCTAGGTCCATCTGGCACAGCTTGCCAGGTGACACTGCTGATAGCAGCCTCCTGCTGACCACTGCTTTGAATCTGCTAGATACCTGTTGCATCTCTGGGGCTACCTGCCTTGGGGACACAGGGAAACTGACAGTTCCCAGTCCAGAGAAGAGAATGGCCAGGAGCAGGTGACCTTAAAGCCTGTAAGTAGCAAAGGGCTCCATTTGCAGCTGGTGCAGCCCCGTTGTCAGGAGAGTCCATTGTTAAAAGACACCGCGCAAGGTTGTGTGGCTGAGCAGTCCCTGCCCTGCACTGGTGAATGGGGTCCTGCTCAGATTTTGGCTACATTTTTCTTCTCTCCCCTGGCAGCTACAGGACAGAGAATCGTACATTGCCTTGCTGGTGGGTGCCAAGTACGGGGTGAGCCAGATTGTCAATAACAAGCTCAACATTGTGAGGAGTCTGGCTGAGTTTGTAAACATCAGCAGGCTGGAGCTTGCCGAGGAGTCTGAGAAAGTGAGCATGGTGAAAATCTACTTACAGGACCTGAAGGTGAGCTGTGCTTCCCTGATGGCCAGCATGTGGCTGCATCAGAGACAGAGAACGTGGAGGGGGACATTCACACTATCTTTGCTTTTCCAAATCTGACATTTAACTGATGATGTCACCAGTACAGAGGGTTTAGATCAGACTGGGTAGGAAAGGCTTATAGAAAGGATACAAAATGACTGAAGAAAAGTGATTTTTCTTGCTGTCCTCCCATCAGTGAGACACGTCATAGAAAAACAGGGAAAAGTGGTTTCTGTTCTTTGTCTTCCCTTCTTGGAAAACTAGAGCACTCTGCAATGATGGTGGTGTAGGAGATAGGAAATGTCTTCCTGGAGATGGTGGTGTAAACAATATCTGCTGTTTTCACTCCCTGCCTCCCCTCCCACTCTTCCCCTCCCCCACTCTGGAAAAGGTGCTGACCCTGCTGCTGGAATCAAGCAGTGCAAAAGATCTTGTCTGCCTCATCACTGGCTATTACAGACTCTTCGTGGATGCCAATGTCTCCATATTTACCTGGGCAGAGAAGAAGCAGCAACTGCACCGTCTGTCAGCTGAAGAAGGTTTGAAAAAAAACAGACATTTTGGGGTTTACCAGAACTTGGGAGGGAAGTGGGTGGATCTTCCACCATGAAAAGTGTTACTCCCTTCTGGGAATAGCATCATGCTGGAGCAGCAGGCCAGGGATGTGCAGTGGCCCTGAAGATTGCTTAGTCTGCCTGCCTAGGTGAGACAGCACCAGGTTTCCACACACTCCAGAGGCGTGGGACCAGGCAGAGCAGCAAAAATTGCCAGCCAAGGCAAGGTGCCTGCCATGTCAGTGTCAAACTGCCCCTGAGTGTCCCTGCTCTTTTACTCACCTCCTAAACAGCCTCCCTCTGCTGGCACCCCTCAGCCAGAAGAGAGAGGACCTGTTTGCCATACATCCCGTCCCTTCTCAGGAGAGCTCCAGTCTCACAGGGTTTGCAGAGTGAGGCTTTACTGGCCGCTGCTCTGCAGCAAAACCACGCAAAGCCAGCAGGAGGAACCAGGCCTCCACTGGTGGGTTGTGGCCCTGCAGGTCAGGCTGCATCTTCTTGTTTGATGATGAACAAGGGAGGGCAAAGCTCTCTGGGCTTTGAACGTCTGCTGTGCAAACAAGTTAATAACCCTTATTTGGGTGTTCCCCCTTTCCACAACCAAGGACAGGCTGATAGAGGTCTTTAAATCCTAGGGTACGAATCTCGAACCTGCAGTGACTCTGAAGAGTCCTGGGAGCTCGATTCCTCCTCAGAGCACGGCTTGGATGTTCCTACAGTGTACCACAGCACCCATCCAGTGTGCCATGAGGAGGAGCTGGGAGAGCTCCACAGTCTGCAGGAGGACAGCACAAAACCCCAGGCTGGAGGAAATGACCAGCCTGATGGGGGAGACAACACAACAGACAGTACCTCTGAGGCTTCAGATTCAGCAAACACTGAGAGCCGGGGATTTAAGACAAGTGGCTCCAGTGACTCTATGGATGCACTGGAGGAAGATGAGTTGGAAGCTTGCTTTTCTTCCAGACCGGCGATCTTCCAGTTCTACACAACGACAGTGCAGGAGATGAGCAGCTCAGACAAGCACTTCTTCCCCATTCATGCTGAAGGGAGCTCCAGCAGGGCAGAAACCAGAGACTACTTCTGCTTCTTGCAGGTATCGCACGCAGAGGAGCTTGAGTGTGAAAAGAGCCCCTCTGAGCAGAGAGAGGAGGACACTGGTGTGTCTCTGCTGGAGACTGAGCTGTCTGAGAGAAACACTACGGGCTACTACAGCCTCTGCTACAGTACATCCCCTGTGGGTAGTGCAGAGAGGAGCAGCACCAGTCACAGCCCTCAAATGAGCCCTTGGAAAGATGGGTCTGCCCACGAAGAGGCACTGTGTGGAACAGAGCCAGCAGCAGAGGCCAGTGATCTCATACTGGAGCCACCTCCAGGCTTCGGTGACACCAGCTCTGAGGAGGAGTTCTATGATGCTACAGACAGGCTCAGCCCTCTGGATGTCCTGGCAGGTAAGCCCACACGCCATGGGTCACCTTCCTTACACCCTCTGGGATCCACTCTCAGTCTTCCCAAAGGGACTCTCTTTCAAGTCTTCATACATTTCCCAAGATTTTTGAAGGACCTTAGAGCACCCATTCTTTGTAAGCCACTTCTCAGCAGAAATACAGTGGATGTGCACACAGGTGTCAGAGCTGCAGGTTTGCAGGGAGGTTTGTCATCACCTCTAAGCATTGTATTCCAGAAAAAAAATCAGTCTTGGCTTTTAAGTTTGGCACTGTGGAAAGTTCCCATGTTCCTGCAGGAATTAAAGAACAGTGATTTATGACTCCACCTGGTCCTGCAGGAGCAAGTTCTGTACATCCTTCTGTGCAGTGATGTAAACGGTGACTAGTCCCAGAAACAGAACAAGGGAAAGATGCCTGTCCTGGAACTGACAGGGAGCTGCATGGCAAATATTCCCACTGCCATGCAGTACTTCTTCTCTGCTGTCTTCCTTCAAGCTGAGGAGAGCTAAATGGCCTCAAACATTATTATTCTATGCACCCATAAGATAAAAAATAATTTTCAGGTCAGGGGCATGTTACTTAAGCACCAAAGGGTTCTGTAGTTGAGCAGCTCCCTGGTGTGCTTATTTTCTCAGAAAGGAGAGGATTCTTGTTTCTGAGGCTGTCAGCTCTTTTAACAGTAGCCAAACTTTTAAAGAACTTGGTTTGTGTGGTTAGAACAACTTTAGCTTTTGCATTCATGCATGGTAACAACACTACAATCAAGGGCAGATTGGTCATCTCTTGATTTTTTATCATTTAAATACTCAGGCTGGGAATTTCTGATCATGTGTCGGCTGTTAAATCTCCAGCTGCAGGCAGTGCTCTCTCTAGCTGCTGCTAATATCACAACATTTAAGGTGAGAATTGCAGCTGCACCTACGGTCAGATCAGGAGACCCTTGCAAACTCCAGCACACTTCCTCACAGGTCCGGGACTGCTGTCCTTCATATCCACAGGCTCACACCCTGCTTTCAATGACACAGCTGATTCCAGGCAGGTGCTTGATGATAGCATTAGTTTCCTTTGGCACTCAGGTGCAGGACCTGTGTTAAGACCACTTTGGCCCACTGCAGAGATGCAGATATTCTGCTGCCTGGGACTGTTTCCTGACTGTCAGTGTTTTTTTTTTCTTGCCAGCAGGCTTCCATGTGACATCCTGGCAGGGTACAGACTCTTGCATCCTAAAGAAACCAAGGTGCCACAGCTCAGGAGAAAATGTGATGACAAGACAGACTGCAAACGAGAAGGGGCTAGCATATGCCAAGAGCCTGAGGAAGAGAAGATCTTTCCTGCAAACTGATTACACCTCACAGGTCACTTTCCCCTTGGCTTTGCCAGGCTCTCTGCAGGGCTGTTGCTCTTGGCCACCAACTGCCTCACTCCTTGTTCAGCCACCAGCTTCACCCTCCTCAGAGACCATCAAGAAGGATGCAGACTTGGGATGTCCTGTTGTCACCTGGCCCCAGAGTGACAGTGCTAGCACAAATGCCCCCTCTGACATGGTGAAAATGGAGCCAGACACCGTGGAAACAAAGTCAGTGACTGACTTGGTGATCTCTTCCTTTTCAGCTCTTCAGCTGGAGGGTGACCAGCAGAGAGAGGAGAGTGCAGGTGCAGCCACACATGTGAACAGTGGCCTCCAGCCTGCACATGCTGTACATCCACCCTTCCTGTTCCTGGAGGAAACTCTGCCCCTTTCTGAAGGACAAAGCAGAGCTGCCCACGAAAGTTGGTCTATGAAGACAAATGTAGTGGGTGATGAGAGCTGCAAGGCCACTGGAGGCTGGCTGGCCCAAATGGCACTGGAAGAAGTGGGTGAGGTGATGACAGCACAGCAAAAGGCTGGTGATGTACCTCCATTCCTGGGCCAAGAAGTGACCTACCCTGCTAATGGACACATACTTCCACCCTCAGCTTATGGCTCCAGTGTGGCCCCTCCCCATGAGGTGGCCCAGGACAAGAAGACTGTTGGGAGGCAAGCAGTGTCCAAGGGGCCTGTCCCAGCACCCTGTGAAGAGAGAAGAGCCCATGGTGACAGCTGTGCTGGACACAGCAGTGACAGTTCCTCATCACAAAGCAGACAAGTGGCAAAGAAGGAGGCCCTCTGGAATGTGCACAACAAAAACCACGTGGGCTTTCCAGAGGCAAGCCAGCTCTTAGCAGATTGCAGCAGCACTTCAGGGGTTCTAACTCGCCTGTCCTGGCTCTCATTTGGGGTGAGGACAGACGTCACATCACCCAGCTCATCTCAGGGAAGGGCCGATAACCCACAAGAGCTTTCAGGCTCTCAGAAGACCAGTGTTTGCCTGAGGGCAGATGCTGCTGGAAGAGAGGTGTCAGCCTCTCCAGCTGGACCACCCTCTGAGAAAGTGGTGGTAAGCAGTGAGGGGCTGGATGAAGGAAAGCCTAGAAAAGATTCTGGAAGTGTGGTTCACAAATGCCTGTGGCCTGTTCACACTTCTCTTCATGGGGAACAGATTACTGAGGTGGAGAAAGACCCTCTTCTGACTCCATCTTCTGGGTTTTCCATTTCCTCAGGCAGAATTCCCCTGGGTTCACTGAAGAAAAGAGCAGAAGACCATGGGGCTTCAAAACACTCCTCCTTCTGCTTTAACCATGAGAAGAATGAGCAGACACTTTCTAACCCCATCATGATCAGGTCCTCGGGTTTTCACACAGAGAGGAAGACATCACCACAGCTTGAGATAGGCAAGAGCAGCTGTCACCTATCCTGTATCAGCTGCTTCCACCAGCCTGATGACAAGGGGGAACATGAAATCACTGTCCCCATGTGCAGCACAATTCTGGGGCCTCTCACTACCCCACCATCCAGCAGCTGTAGTCTTCTTGGGACCCCTGTGAACTGTTACTCAGTCTCCATTGCTAGGGGTGTGGCAGAACAGGATCCCCACGTCCAAGCCCTCAGCCAGCTGAAGGACCAGGCACTGATGAGTCCTGCCGATTTCTCCTGCATCCTAGCCTATACCACAGAGCTTCAAGAGGTTGTGGAGAAGCTCTCTGGGAACCAAAGAACCCACCTGCAAGATCAATGTGCAGAGCAGGGTGTTGAGAGCAAGGGTGCCCTTGGCTTAGCTTCCCGGAACCTGCTATCCAGCTGCCAGGAGCTCCTGAAAACAGAGCAGCCCCTCAGAGAGCTGCAGGAGGTGCTGAGGGTGACATTTGACCACCTGGTTCAGCTGGCAATGGGCTGCTTCCAGGTGACACACTGCCAGCTATGCAACCAGAGGCAGCCAGAGTTTGCAGCTGCACTCATGGATGTAGTGGGCACCTACCACCAGCTTGTGCAGGCTGTTCACGAGCAGCTTTGCAGGCCAAGCTGCCCAGATCTGGGTGCCAAGCTCCTTGCCCGCCAACACACGGCCCTCACTGCTGCCACGTTTTATCTCCTGCAGCAATTCAGGGCACAACCATTGTTGTGAAGGAGCTGTTACGTGGCATGGAAGTGCACAGGGTGGGGAAGAGCCCAGCCATGTTCCCTTAGTCCACTACCAGGCTGTCCTCCATGGGCTGTTCCACCCCACAGGACAAGCCTATGCTTAGCTCCATCAAGAGCTGCCTGTCCCACCTAGAGGGCAGTCATGGGGCAGTGCCTGCTGCCCTCCAGCTGCTTTATGCAATTCCATGATCTCTTCTATAAGCAAACTTTAGTGGCTTATGTATCTTGCCTGGGGCTTGTCTCTCATCTCTCAAAAGCCTTGAAGGCTGCCACTCTCAAGGTGTTGTCCTGACTGGCCTCTGCCACCTGTGGAGAAAGGCAGGAGCTTTTTGACTTGTCCTTTCTCCTCCTTACTCTTCAGGCAGACTCTGAAGTAGAGTGGTATCAAAACTCTTCCCCCCCCATGCCAGATGGAGGAACTTAGGCTGCTTTATCTACCTTCTATGGCTGAGGATGTGTCAGGACTTGGGAACCTCCTTGGGAACTAAGCTATGCTGCATTTAACTGCTTTTCCCTGAAGAATGGCAGAGGGTTGTCCCAAGTTAGGGAGCAGCACCGCACCCTGCTCTTCTGACAGCTGTTTGCTAGTGCTTGAGGAAGTCCCCAATTAACCCCACCCTCACCTGCAGATTCATGTCTTCCAGAAAGAAGGAGTGAGCCCCGAGACTGAGATTTCAACCCTCATCTATGGAGATGACCTCTCACCTGGCTGCTCTGGGAGAGGGCAAGTTCCCAGCCTCCTTGGTAGCTCTCCCATGGCAGCTCTCCCGTGTTTTTGGGTGCTGAGTGGCAGCAGTTTGCACTTAAAGCCTGTCTGTCTGTGGCCCCCAGTGAGCCAGCACTATGCTGGAGACATCACCTCCGGTGGGAGGCAGAGGCAGGTGGCTGCTGTAGGGACTGGTTTGGGAGATGCCAGTAGTGAATGCTGTGTTGAGAAACTGTTGCTGCAGCTGAGCATGCCCAGAACAGGAGTCTGCAGCACACAGTAGCAGACCTGAGCAGGACATAGCTCTGCCCATCCCCACATCTGCCCTGCACAGGGGCAACAAGAAACAGGATCTGCCTGGGACTTTGGAAGACATGAGGGAGGCCATCTCCACTTCTGCTCAATCTCTAATGATTTCAAAATGAGGGGCAAGTCATTGCAGCTGCAGTTTAGTATGAAAGAGAATAGGAGCACAGAAGGAGGTGCTGCAGCACTCCCGAAACATGGCTAGTCAGCCAGGCTGAGTGTAGCAGCCAGATGAGTGCACAGGCACAGGAGTCCAGCAGCCCACAGCAAAACCTTCCAGTCAGTGCTCCCGCAGCCGCCTGCAGGAAGCCAGCCACCACAGCATGCTGTTTCCCTGGCGATACAGGGACAGGGTGGCCAAAGCACCATCTGCTACTGCTGGCTGCCTGGGTATATGTATGCTACTGTGTGGGTGCTGTCACCATTGCAGCGTCTTGCAATGAAGCCCAAGTGCAGCTCTGTAACTGCACACCAGCAGCTGAAGGGCAGTGGGAATGAAAAAAGTAAGAACTCGAGCGTGCCAGGGACACTGAGAGCCCACAGAGCACAACGAGGCTGCAGGCTCCAGCATACACCAATTCAACCTCTGCAGGGAGCAGCACCCACCCTGCTGCTGCAGGCTCTGCTGACAGTGTCTCACAGGCACTGGACACCAGGTAGTGGAAGAGGCTCTTCATGGGAAAGAGAAATAAAAGCACATGAGCAAATGGAATTGCAGTTTGTCCAAGAGGACCTTCAAGTCCTTCCATGAGTGGTCACACAGTCCCTGACCATGAAGGCTGGGTTTTCTTTAGCAACAGTGGCTGAGGCGGAGACTTAAGTGCATCAAAAACCTCTGCCGCAGCAATGGAACACATCACAGCTCCCAGTGCAGGGTGCAGCCAAGTCCCAGACCTCTCTAGGAGGTGAGCTTCTCCCATCACTTTTTGAGGATACCCCAGGTGACCATGACTGCAAGGACACCACAAGGGTTTAAACATTTCATTTCAGATGTTTAGGTTATCTGCACATGACATCAAGCCCTTGGGCCCTCTGGTTTAAAGTTCTCAGGATATGGTACACCTGAGAATGGGTTCCCTTATCGGGACTCACTTCCCACTTCCCTGACTTTTTCTAGGGGAAGGAATTTTCTTCACCACTGAGATTTGCAATACTCGCTTCACCTTACTTAAGAGTTTAATCAAGATGAAAGAAGCACCTTAAAGCTCTCCTTTCCCTCCCTGACCAAGTGTGCATGCCTGAGTCAGGACAAGCATCTGCAGAGAATCCAAACCAAACTGTCAGTCTTTCCTTGGCCACTGGCCTCCACTGGCTTTTGTTCTCTGTTAAAGGAGAAAAGTCACTTCCAGGGGTGAGCCGATGAGGTAGAACACATCACTTTCAGCAGGGTCCTTACTCAGAGGTGTTTCTGCACGGTCATGCTGGTGCCTCTGCCTGGAGTCCTTGGTTTGCCTCTCCTGCCTGCACAGCTCCTTGCATCACAAAATGCTGCACTGTCATGCTGAGGTGCTTCCCCTTATTTGACTGCGTCTGGCAGCACGTAGCCTTTTCCAGCAGAAACTCCAGCCTTCAGGGCTGCTGGCCAGCTTTGGGTCATGTAGTAAGTGGATAAAACATCAAAGACTGTTGGAAACAGAGAGAGGTGCCATGCTGTGACAGCAGTGCCAACTCCAAGCACAGTGACACACACCCCACTGGCTGCAAAACACCCAAAAGTTACAGCAGCTGGTGGGGTCTGTGCTGCCTCTGATTAAAAGCCTGATCTGAGGCAGATCATGCACAAGCAGATGGCTTTTCTGAACATGACTGCAGGGACCTCTGGCTGGGAAAAGCAGAAGCTGTGTCACCTAAAGCAAGGTGCCCCTGTCACTATTTTGACTGCAGACAGTACCCCCAGTGGGTCACATTTGCTGTGCTTCTACCACTGATCCACAAGTGCAATGTCCCCCCATCAGGGTTGCCTTGACAAAGATGTGGTCTCACAGCTCTGCTTGGTGCTCTGCAGAGCTCCCCACCAGCACTCTTCTGATGGAGGTGGTCTCAAAGTCCTCATATCAAAGGTAAGGCTCTAGTAGAGCTGGCCTAGGATGTGACCCTCACCACAGTCCCTGGCACAAAGATGGTCACATTACAAAGCCATGGACTGCCAGCAGAGATGGAGGGGCACGGGCACATCCACTGACATGACCAGCTGGTCCAGTCTGTGGTTCCAACATGGAGCTATCAAGAGTGGTACAGCACACAAACCACGCACCCTGGTGGTGTGAGCGTTGATTGAGCCCATCAGGCCTCTCCTGCCTGAGGCCTTGTCTGACTTGCAGCAGAAGACACCTAAGACCTTCCCAAACCACTCACTGATCTGTGCAGTGGTTCATTTGAGTCCTGCTCCCCTGAAAGATGCAGAGCAGCACACAAGATCTTTAAAACAGCTAGGATAAAACATTCCAAGAGAAACCTCTGCTCCCAGTGTTCCTCCTGTTAGGCAGCACTGGACCTCCATTTCAAAAGCACTGCTGCTCCACGACAGCCCTCCCCTGCTCTGACCTCAACGTGCAACGGGGCTCCACGCTCACCTTGGTTGATTGCCAGTGTCTCTGAGTAGTAGTTCCTGCTGCTGATGGATTTTACCATGTACTCACGAATGGGCAGACGGGCTGTTTGCAGGGCCTGCTCCTGTGCTCTCTGCAGGGTAAGCTTCTGCAAGGGCAATTAGAACAAGGTGTCCAGCATGCACATGCAGAGCATACACATCAGTGGGCATGAGCAGCTACAAAGCTGAAAACTCCTGGAGTCCCTTCACCCAGACTGCTGCAGTCTCCCTCAGCCTGGTGCTGAACCCAGGCAGAACCTTGAGCGAAAATGGCTGCTGGCTCAACAGCGATGTCACAAATGCAGGCAGCAGCAGCACTGTCTGTGCTCTTTAGGACAGAATGGGACAGACAGCACCTTTATCTTCCAACAGGCTACTACTCACCTTGTGAATACTCTCATCCACCAGGCCTCCAAGGACGTACACTTTATTTGCATCAATATCTTCAAGGACTAGAAGCAAAACAAGCATTCACTCACCACCATGCAACAGTAAAATCCTGCTTTACTTCATTCTCCAAGAAAGAACTTGCTCCTAATAGAAAGTCATGGCCAGGTTCACCCTTTACCCTGGAGCCTCAGACCACGCAGGACTGAGGGTTAGAATCAGCTGACAGAGCCCAGCCAGGGGCTTAAATGAGGAGCTAGATCCAGGCTGAAAGCACAGGGTGGCAGAGGTCCTCTGCACTGCTCCACGTAACTCCTGTCCTGCTGTGGCTGAGCCACTCAGTTTGGTCCCTACCTGCATCACAGACATCTGCCCACTGTCAAGGTCTCCTCCTAAAACTTTTCCCCCACCTTGTGTCCCAGACTCTTTATCAGAGTAAGGTACCTGGGTAAAACAAGACAAGAGTCCCAGGAACATATGGCTGGTTGGAAATGGAGGAAGAGAGGAAAATAACAGCAAACTTAGCAACAAAGAGAACATTATAGCTGCTGCTGCATTTCAGAGAAAGCTATCATTAAGATTGTATCCAAAACTGCCACAGCATCTCTGCTACAGACTACAGGGGTGTCTACAGATAGGTTTTGAGTTAAATCTACTGCAGATCTCACACAGCCCTGAGTTGAAACCTCATTCTATCTCAAAACAGACCGAGATAGTAAGAGACTGAGCAACAGAACCACATGCACAGGACAGTTCATGCAGTTTGAGACAAATGCCTGGAAGTCAGCCACGTGAAGCATGCCATAGTGTCAAAAATAAAAGCTTAAAACCCAACCTTTTGCCCTAGTTCCCCATGCCTAAAGTGTGTAAAATACTTACCATTCTCTGAGTCCGGAGTGAGATAAACAATTGCATCTAAAGGGAACAGGTCCAGGTAGCTTTCTTGAGTTGTATCCATCTCAAAAATGAAGACAGGGAGAGGGAACCCATCAGCCCAAAGTCCACCTGCCTAAGCAAAACCCACTCCCACTCCCAGAAATGTTTTGGATCTGACACTTCTGCCTTAGGTGTCTGAACACCTGCAGAGGGGAGTTTTTAGACTAGAAAATGTTTCTAGATGAGCACTAAACAGTACTTAACGTCAAAATTCATTAAATTGTCATCAAAATGAGAAAGGGAGATCAGCAATAATTACCTCATTTTAAATGGGAGATTCAGGAATCTTCACTTAGGTGGATTTCTCCCCTCACTGCTATCAGATGCAGCCCCACACATGCTGTGTAACGTGGCTTAATGTCACTGCTGTAATCTGTACATGTGGGTCTCCTACCATAGGCTATATAGCATACTTGCTGCATATAAAAACTTGGGACAGGAATGAGTGAGCTGTGACCAGCCTGCTGTGCCTGCCTGTCCCCAGTATGACAGGACTCTCTGAAGTAATTCTGTTGCTTGGCAGGAGGAAAATGAGTTCTAACGTGAAGGCCTTGCACATCACCCCATTACATGTCAGTTCTTGTCTCCCATCCGTGGCCGGGAAGGTGTGATCTTAACCACTGTCACTGAACTGCATTGCCACAGCACTTGCAGCTCTCATCCCAGCCCACCTCAGCTTGTCCTGGGCCAGCACTATGACTGTAGGGTGCTAGGAGCCTTGAGAGGGCTGTAGTCAGCCTTACCAAGTAGTTGGAGAAGCCGTCATTCATTCGCAAACACTCCCTGTAGATCAGTGAGCCCTCTGCAAACTCAGTCAGGTAGAGCCAGAAGGGCTTCTCTGCTCGCCTGTTTGCCCCATAGAGTCTTCTGATCTGGGAGGCCAGGCGGCTCGTTTCCTTCAACAGACAACAAAGCAGTGACCCGCAAACCCAGGCCAGCACAGCTCCACTCATGGCCTGCAGGCACCCCTGATGTCTGTGTCACCCAGGATTAGCTGAGGCTCTGTAAAGGCTGTTCCTGGAAAAGCACAGCTCAGCTGCATCTGGGTCTCACAAAGCCAGCAACAGCTAAAGGCTGAATTTAGAAGAGCTGCTGTGTACACCCTCAAACGTCCGAGCTGGAGATTTTCTCTGTCTCCCAGCACAGCTAGAGTAAACCAACAACTTGCCTCAGCCACCCACTCTCCCTTGGCCACTCTCCAGAGCAGAACCAGATAGATGAGATGGCTGGACGAGATAACCTTTAAAGTGTCCTGGCCACTCAAAGCATTCATGATGCTGTGATTAAGGCAGGTGCCAGGTTGTGCCAAGACTACAGTGGGACATGTCCACTGGATCTCTGAAGGGTTACGGACCCTGGACAAGGATTGTGCTGGCAAGCAGTGCATAAGCCCCCATACCTTCTCCGTCATACGTGCAGCCACGCCGAGGTCTATGCAGAGCCGGGGTCCCGAGGCCCGGGCCTCCAAAAGCCGTTCCTTGGCGAGGGAGGCCAGGGCCCTGCCACCATTCCGGATGGCAGTCCCTGTAGGGGAGAGGATAGGGCAGGCAGGGGATACAGGAGGGCAAGGTAAGGGCAGCCCAGGCCCAGTGGGGCCTCGCCCCCCCCCAGCCAGACCTCTCTCGGCGAGGCCACGCCGCCCCATACCTGGGTTCTCGGCCCGCCGGGCCCTGCTCCTCTCCCGCTCCTGCGTCCGCTTCCTCCTCCTCGCCGCCAGCACCCGCTCCCAGCGCCTCCGCTTCCGCAGCACGTTCCGCTATGGGGGCAGCGGAGCCTCAGGCCTGCGGGCTCCTCCCGCCAAGGGCCCGGCCAGGCCGGCCCTGCCCAGCGGCACCT
>VWYK01064822.1:0-13304 GCA_013399775.1 Semnornis frantzii | reverse complement strand
CAGTTCTATGTTCTTCCTGTGCTTCCTGTGCTGAGGGGTTAGCTCTCTGTTAAGTGAAATACAGCTTTGATACCAAGGATAGAGTGAAACTACTCAAAAATGCAGTCATCCTCACTTTTATATATAGGGAGAGGGAAATGCAAAATTATATGCTGTGGTGGTAGGCCAAAATAAGCCAATATAAGCCCTACACAAACCCAATATAAGTCCTGGCTGATCCATTCCCCTCTCCCCGTCCCTACTTGTTGGTGTCTAGGGAGCATTGGGAGGAGGATAAAGGGGCCTGCAGCCATGAAGTTTGGTTCTAAAATACCTGTCCTTCCTTTGTGACAAGCAATAGGCATCTGTACTGACCATTTTTACAAGCTTTACCCCTGCTATGCCCATGTTTTTACCTTCTATGGTTAAGGCTTGGTTTGATGCCATTCTATTGACTGATTGTGCTGGTTGCTGGGATTGCCTATTGGCCAAATGGATCCTTGGGCAAATGATAAAGCCAAAATAGGAAGCTTTGCTTTGCCTTGGTAAGCCTTCCCTTGCCTTGTATTGCCTGGAGAAACAGGGAGGGCTGCTGCTGAGGCTGCAGCTGAAAAAAGCCTCTTATAGCAAGCAACTACACAGCTGCCATGCCAAAAGCTGCAGGGACAAGAGGTGCTCCAGACGTGTGAGCCTCGCCATGTGCACTGGGACTGGAGAAAAGCCCAAGCTGCAGCCTGCCAGTCACTCGCATCACCTGCTTGCCTGCACACACTAAAGGGACATGTCCCTTACAGGAGCAGCATAGCCATGAGTAAACTCAGCGCTGGTGCAATCCCAAGCACAAATCCAGGCTGGGTGGTGAGTGGCTGGAGGGCAGCCTCGAGGAAAAGGACCTGGGGTCCTTGGTTGATGAAAAGCTCAACATGAACCAGCGGTGTGTATGTGCAGCCCAGAAAGCAACCGTGTCCAGGGCTGCATCAAGAGCAGCACAGTCAGCAGGGCAAGGGAGGGGACTCTCCCCCTTTATTCTGCTCTCCTCAGACCCCACCTGGACTACTGTGTACAGTTCTGGAGCCCCTAACACAAGAACGACATCCAACTGTTGGAGTGAGTCCAGAGGATGCCACGAAGATGCTCAGACACCTGCAGCAGCTCTGCTATGAGGAAAGGCTATGAGAGTTGGGGCTCTTCAGCCTGCAGAAGGCTTCCAGGAGACTTTAGAGTAGCCTTCCAATATCTGAAGGGGGCCTACAGGAAGGCTGGGGAGGGACTATTGACAAGGTCTTGACAGGATGGGAGTAAAGGGTTTAAACTGGAAGAGAGGAAATTTAAACTATTAGAAAGTTCTTCCCAGTTCTGAGACACTGGCACAGGTTGCCCAGGGAGGTTGTGGCTGCTCCCTCCCTGGAGGTGTTCAAGGCCAGGTTGGAGGAGGCCTTGAGTGACCTGTGCTAGTGGGAGGTATCCCTGCCTATAGCAGGGGGGTTGGAAGTAGATCTTTGAGGTCCCTTCCAACCTTACCATTCAATGATTCTATGATAATATGATTCTGATCTAACCTTAAAAGTCTCTCGTAAAGGTTCTTGTGTCAGACACCTTGCTTAGTGGCCATAAAATCCACTAGTGGGCAATCTCCTAATGAGGCATCTCTCTCCAGTTTAAATGAACGTTTGAATTTCTGTTTTTTGCTTAACTGTCTCCATTGCCTATTCCCTGTGTAAATAACCACACCTCTGCATCTGCACCTTGCCAATAAGTTTGCTGGTGAGATTTAATATTAATAAATAAAATTCCATTCTTTTATTAATATGTTCACCTGGTTCTTAATACTAATAACCATAATTAATATCTCTTTCATAAGCCCATATTTTTCTACATATTGGGAGTTCAGGTATTGTAGCCCATGTTTTATGTAGCCCACTGAAACACTGCTGCTTTGCTTTTCTAAAGCAAAAGTGTCTCAGATACTATGTTTCTGGGCAGAATAGGTGGTAGAAGATAGCAATCTGCAGCTTGTTCCAAGGCTTAATTGAAGGCTGTTTCATCACCCAGAAAGAGTGCAGAATGAAAGCAGAGTTCAGAAGCACAGCATTATGAGTGTGAGCTTGTTTCTGATGAGCGTAACATGAGACGGCAAGCTCAGAGGACAACACTGTAAACAGCAGCTTATGAAGGGCACTTTCATAGCATTCAGTTTCTTCAAAGTATCACATATGGCACAGCCTCAGAAGGTTTGACTTTGGGTGGAAATTTTCAGATTTATAACTTCTTTGGGTTTTTTCTTCTTTTTTAGGCAAAGCACTCCATCTACTGAAGTTCTACAATAGTGTTCGGTTTATTTTTTTCACTATGAACTGATCAGCTTTGCCCTCTTTGGATGTTTTGATTTTTTCCCCCCCCTTACTGTCAAAACCAGGGCATTAATATCTGGAAAACACAGATTAGAGTCATACATCATATTGATATGTTTGGGGGGGGTTTGCTTCCAAAATCCTCCCCTTGTGACATCCTGAATGAAGAAACTAACAAGTCTGCAGGCAGCAAACAACCTTGGAGCACTTACACTGCTGTTCTTAAGTAATTAATGAATATGTCTTCTACTCTCACCCTGCACGTCCTACAGATATATGTTTTTCTGCTCATGCTTAGTATTTCTTATACAACCATCCAGAAGGTCATTTTCATTGATAAACATTTACCTAAACCTTCAAATTCTTATTCATCAGGACTGACACCTTCATCAAATGACACTTTTGCTGGGCTCATTGAAACACTTGTGGTCTGAACCATCTTGAGCAAATCCATTTTGTAGTCATCAGCTAGAACTGGAATTTAGCTCAATCAACTGCTTTCTTAAACATTGGGCATTACTTTTGTAGGATGATTTGAGTTGAAAAGGACCTTAAATCTAGTTTCAATCTACCTGTCATAAGCAGAGATACCTGCCACTAGAATAGGTTGCTCAAGGCCCCTCCAACCTGGTCTTGAACAGTTTTAGGGAAGGAGACTCCACCACATCTCCAGACAACCTGTTTCAGTGCCTCACCATCCTTACAGTGACGAATTTCTTCCTGAGATCTCATCTAAATCTACCCTCTTTCAGTTTGAAAACTGTTACCCTTCATCCTATCACTATACTCCCTGATAAAGAGCCCCTTCCCATCTTTCCTGTAGGTCCACTCTAAGTACCACAACATACATTGACCCAGTGTGTCCAGATCCTCCTGCACAGTCTTCTTCACCTTCAGATCAACCCTCTTGCCCAGCTTGATGTCATCTGCTAATTTACTGAAGGAGCTTTCAATCCCCTTAACAAGGTCATCAAAGAAGATGTTAAATGGAATTGGCTCCAATAATGAACCCTGGGAACACCACTTGTGACTGGTCACCAACTTGATTTAACTCCATTTACCACCTCTCTTTGGGCCTGGCCATCTAGAAAGTTTTTGACATCGCAAGCAATGTGCCTGTCCACAGGATCACAGAATCAATTAGGTTGGAAAAGACTTCAAGATCAAGTCCAACCTATTACCCAACACCATCTAAAGAACTAAACCATGGAACCAAATGCCTCATCCAGCCTCTTTTTAAACACCTCCAGGGTTGGGGATTCTACTACCTCCATGGGTAGCCCATTCCAAGGCCAACCACTCTCACTGTGAAGAACTCCTTCCTAACATCCAGTCTAAACCTGCCCTTGTGCAGCTTGAGACTGTGTCCCCTCCTTCTGTCACTAGGTGGCTGGGAAAAGAGACCAACCCCACCTGGCCACGATCTCCCTTCAGGTAGTTGTAGAGAGCAATGAGGTCTGCCCTGAGCCTCATCTTCTGCAGGCTGCACACCCCCAGCTCCATCAGCCTCTCCTCACAGGGCTGTCCTCCAGACCCCTCACCAGCCTCGATGCTCTTCTATGGACACCTTCCAGCACCTCAATATCTTTCTTAAACTGAGGGGCCCAGGACTGGACACAGTGCTCAAGGTGTGGCCTAACCAGTGCTGAGTACAGAGGTAGAAGGACTTCTCTGGTTCTGCTGGCCACACTATTCCTGATATAGGCCAGGCTGCCATTGGCCTTCTGTGCCACCTGGGCACACTGCTGGCTCACATTCAGCTGTCACCAGCACCCCCAGGTCCCTCTCTACCTGGCTCTCTTCAGTCCTTCTCTTCAGGCACTCCGGCCCCAGCCTGTAGTACTGCATGGGGTTGTTGTGGCCAATGTGGTACTCAGCCTTCTTAAATCTCATGCCCTTGGACTCTGCCCATCTATCCAGACTGTCATGTCCCTCTGCAGAGCCCTCCTACCCTCTAACAGATTGACACATGCTCTCATCTGCAAACCTACTAATGGTGGAGTCAATCCAGATCATCCATAAAGATATGAAACAGGATTGAGCCCAATATTGATCCCTGGGGGACACCACCAGTGACTGGACACCAACTTTCACCCACTGTCCCTTGCCCTGTTATTGGACATCACTGACTTCAGACCATGGTGAGTCAGTTTGTCCAAGAGGTTGCTGTAGAAACTGCTGGAGGCTTTGTTAAAATCCAGTTACATGACATTCATAGCCTTTCCTTCATCCACCATGCTGATTAGATATAACTTTTTCAGCTGTCAAAAATCACCTGTGTGCTGAACAAATTCACTGTATCCATAAATTCAGATAAATTCCTGAAGAGCTTGTGAAAGATGGGAGGAAATGAATAGCTAATTTGAGACTCAAGGCAGGAAATCAGGTATTAAGGCCTAATGTATGACAGGTCACGAAGTCCAGGCGCTGAGATAGCAGCAAAACACAAGCTCTAATTGTAGCAATCCATAGAAATCTAAGGTGTGGAGCCAGAAAGAGGCTCAGAGTGCATCTTTGGAAAAGGGAATATCAGTTAGGAGTAAATTAATTACATCACCTTATTTGTTTTTTGGGGCTTTTTGTTTGTTGGTTTGGTTTGGGGTTTTTTTTGGGTTTTTTTTTTTTTTTTTGGCTATTTTCAGGACAGCTCTAGTAAGAAGCTAAACCCTTGAAATCACTAATAATAATAAATTTCTCATATTGTTTTTATCTGCAGTGCTAGGCTGTAGGAAACTCTGCCAACCAAGACAAAATACTGATTGCAAATATATGAAAGGCAAATATTTATTCTCCAGTCCTTATTCTGTCTTAAAATTAAGTTAGAGTGGATCCCTCCCCCAGTAGAGTGAATACACAACAACTCAGAATTTGGAAAGGGAAAAAAAATTGTATATTTTATAGCATTATAAGGAGAATAAACTACTACAGAATATAATAACCTTAAAGAAGATAAGGATAGGGTCAAGCAGCGGTGAAGCAGCAAAGTAGCAGCCAAAACAGTGGCAAGGAAGATAGCAGTGGGTGCAGCAGGTGCAGCAGAAGCAGCAAGGGGCAGATGGAAATTGTGCTTCCAGACATAAGCTTTTGATGCTCCAATGAAATTATATTAACTTATCCATTGTTGCCATTTTATGGCCTATCCATGAATGTTTGCCTCTCTACTCAGAGACTCCAATACTCTTCTGCTTCTAAGTTTCTCTGTTCCCAACGTGTTTGTGTCTGAGCTAGAAATCTAGCTCAAATGGCCACAGATGTTGACCTTGATTTGAAGATTTGAGGTTGTTCCTCCCCAGAATAAGGTGAGAGAGCAACACTTGTCTCCTTCCCAAAACCCCAGCAAGGCAAACAGTAGTGAAGGGAATGCACACACTCCCCATCAGCCACCTACCTCTCACCAATTGCTTCCAACGGCTTTCACAGTTCATATCTGCACATAATCCCTAGGTCACTGTAGGAACTTCTAAAAACTACCTTAAGGAACAACTAACTTTGATAACTAGAACCTAATTGCCTGTCCTGCCCAATTTGCATGTGCAGAGTCCCCTGAGTGAAAATTAACTTCTTCCTCTATTTAGAACACCACCATAGGACTTGGTGGATCTCTTTGAAACAATGAAGTGCAATGTAAGTGCAAAGAATCATTATCAAGGGAAAGTGGATTAGGTACTTAAGAAGACAGACAGATGTTTTTGGTGATGGTCCAGACCATGTCCATTCAGAGGAGTAAATTGCTTTGTATACTCAAGTAATTTGAAATGAATGGCAGCTGGAAATGTCTAATGGATCTTTGGAGCTGAAGGTCAAGTCGTATATTATGGTAAAGCCATGTTCTTCAAGATTTGCAATGAGATGTGATGCATGGCTTTGATTCAGATTTAATACACCTATTTCTTTAATGACCACCTGCATTAATTAGCTTTATGAAAGGAAGGAATATACTCTGAGTGGTTCTGATGTGCTAATTACTTAATCCTGCTAAACTGCCTTCAGACTTGGACTATATTAAATGTGTGACTTTTTTGCTTAGCGATGCCAGGTAATTCTTGGGTGTAAAACTGGCACCCTCCCATGCAGAGAAAGGTGAAAGAGTACTTATCAGTGGAAGATGGTATAAAAACCATACTTTTGTTGCCAGGTTTCTAATTAAATTACCTTTTATTGCCTTTTCAGGGGGATTTTTTTTTTTTTTGAGCATTATCTTACTTCATAAGCAAGATTTAAGACCTAGAAGTAGCTGTCCTTCGACTGTTCTCCAGCTAGACACTCCATAGAATCACCTTCTTTTTAAAGTTTGGAAAAATAAAATGGTGCTTAAAGAGGACATAGAATTGCCATAAAATAAAATTAGTGGCATCACAGAGATAGATTTGCAAAGTAACACTGCCTAGAAGCTCAAGTCTCTTCAAAATCAGATTTTGGGACACCAGCAAAGGCTATTGGTGTCTGAAGTATTACACATATACCTGTGTTCAGATGACACATAAAGCTATCTTAAAATCCAGTTTATATCCTAGTCTTCAGAGTATCCATACCCATAGGTACTGGAAATTTTTTTTTCATAGAATCATAGAATGATCATAGAATGGTCTGGGCCAGAAGGAACCTCCAGAGGTCATCCAGTCTGCCCCCCCTGCAGTCAGCAGGGACATCCCAGGTCACCCAGAGCCCCATCAAGCCTCACCTTGAATGTTTCCAGGGAAGAGGCTTCAACCACTTTCCTGGGCAACCTGTTTCAGTGCTCCACCACCCTCACAGTAATGAACTTATTCCTAACATCCAATCTAAATCTGCTCTTCTCTTTTATTCCTTAGATATTTATAATCCTTATGGAGTACATGTCCAGGTAGCTTGATCAGAGAACCAGAATATCTGACAGAGCAGCTTGTACGTGCTCTACTTGTTATGCCTCATTCCCAGGTGAGCATTTTCTGTGGAGCTCAATCTGTTGTATGTTCACACCACATTTTACGAGGCCTAGTAAAATTCAGAGTAACAGATGAAATTGTTGCCATTACTGCTTTCAATTAAAAATATGGAGTGGTATCACTCATGCTTTTTATCAGCAGCCTCTAAACAATTACAGCTGTTTCCACTGAACAAGAGGCTTGCATCAAGCACCATTATCATGCTATGAAGATTCCGCTTTCTACATCCAACCTGCTCTAGGGGCTGCCTCATGAGTGAGCTAGAATGGATATATTGGGTGAAAATACAGAGCAATATTCATAGAGCTGAAGTTAAAAACAAAACAAAACAGTAATAGAATATTTAACAGAACTACGGATGAGGGCACAGAGTGTACTGTCAGGAAGTTTGCTGATAACACCAGAAGGCTGTGCTGCTATTTAGGGTGACTTGGACAGGCTGGAGGGTTGGGAAGGAAGAAATTGACTGAAATTCAATGAGGGCAAGTACGGAGTCTTGGACCTGGAAAAGAACAACCTCAGGTATCAGCAATGGTTGGGGACTAACCTGTTGGAAGGCAGCAATGGAGAAAAGGATCTGGGGGTCCTAGCTGATTGGAGGCAGCAATGTTCTCTTGTGACCAGGAGAGCCAATGTCATTCTAGGGTGTATTAAAAGAGCTGTGGCTAGCAGGGCAAGAGAGGTTCTCTTGCCCTTCTACTCTGCCCCAGTGAGGCTGCATCTGGAGTGCTGTATCCAGTTCTGAGCCACTCAGTTCAAGAGGGACATAAAACTGCTTGAGAGAGTCCAGTGCAGAGTCACAAAGATGGTTAAGGGAGTGGAACATCTCTCTTACAAGGAGAGACTGAGGGAGCTGGGGCTCTTTATCTTGGAGAAGAGGAGACTGAGAGGGAACCTCACCAGTGTTTATAAATATGTAAAGGGTGAATGCCAGGAGGCTGAGGTCAGGTTCTGCTGGGTGATGCCCGATGACAGGACAAGGGGCAATGGGTGGAAGCTGAGGCATAGGAAGTTTCATGTAAACATAAGGAGGATTTTTTCCCCTTGTGAGCGTGACAGAACACTGGAACAAGCTGCCCAGGGGAGTTGTGGAGAGATACTCAAAACCCTGGACACATTCCTGTGTGATCTGGTAGAGGTGATCCTGCTCTGGCACGGGGGTTGAGCTCAATGAGCTTTTGAGGTCCCTGCCAGCCCCTGAAGTTCTGTGATTTGCCAAAAAATGAGGAACACAGTTCCTATTAAAATGTTAAAAACTTTTAAACAGAACTAATTTACAATAGCTGAAGACATTTGACAGTGGTTATTTAAAGCAAATATTACCAATATAATTATGACAAGATGATTTCAAACACTGTATAAATGTAATAAAGAAAAGATACGAAGTTTTATTGAATGATTGAATAGCTCCTGAGAAGCAAAGGGAAACTCCTGAAATAAGCTTAGCATGTTTTCTACTGGAAAACATTGATTGATTTTGCTTCATTTAGAGCTCAGCAGCTTTGCTGATCAATGTTTTAATAATGAGAAGGTGCTACCTTGTATAGGCTATCCAATGAGGAAGATCTACTTGAATTTTCTCTGATCACTGGCTGCCACCTGGGAAGATGGCATCATGGGCAGTGTTATCAGTCTTGTGTATTGTCAAGATAAGAAGAAATTAATGAACAGACCAATTTCCAGGAAGGACAATGACTGAGGACAAAAGAAAAAATGGGATACATTCTGGTGACTCAGGTTGACAGAGCTATGTTAACTTGGTCAGCATTTTCATTGCATGCAAACCAAAGTGGTTTGGATTCAAGTATCAGAAGCAGAAACATGTAATATGTAAATATATCCACCACAAAATGGTAATTTTTTTTTTTCTCTCTGTTTTCTGTAAAATAGTGGACAGATTTAGGGTTTGAACTGAACACTAAATATATCACTCAATCACAGAATCACAGAACTAAACAGGTTGGAAAAGACCTCTAGGACCATCGAGTCCAACCTACCATCTAGCCCTTCTAATTAACTAAACCATGGCACTAAGTGCCTCATCCAGCCTCCTTTTAAACATCTCCAGGGATGGTGACTCCTCCACCTCCCCAGGCAGCCCATTCCAATGGGCAATCACTCTTTTCATGAATAATTTCTTCCTAATGTCCAGGCTTAAGCTGTCTTGGCACAGTTTGAGACTGTTCCCTCGTTCTGTCACTGAGTGCCTGGGAGAAGAGACCAACCTCACTGGCTATAACTTCCTTTCAGGTGGTTGTAGAGAGCAACGAGGTCTCCCCTGATCCTCCTCTCCTCCAGGCTGAACACCCCCAGCTCCATCAGCCTCTCCTCACAGGGCTGTCCTCCAGACCCCTCACCAGCCTCGATGCTCTTCTATGGACACATTCCAGCACCTCAACATCTTTCTTAAACTGAGGGCCCCAGAACTGGACACAGTACTCAAGGTGTGGCCTAACTAGTGCTGAGTACAGGGGCAGAAGGACTTCCCTGGTTCTGCTGGCCACACTATTCCTGATACAGGCCAAGATGCCTTTGGCCTTCTTGGCCTCCACTCCAAAGAGTGGTGTTCAGAACTTACCACAACTGTTGTGCTAAGATATTTACCAAAATATTCTCATGTTGCCTTAATTGATGCATGGTGCCAGTATCTGGGGGTGATTAAACAATAAGCTGAAATGAAATTCAGTACAGGAAATACAAATGCCTTAATTTAATTAAGTTTAGACCATTAGAGTAATTGACTGCAAGCAGTATTGTGTGCAATGCAAGTAAGAGCTGCATGAGGACTAATTAATAATTTTTTGGATAGTCAGACTGATTAAAGCAGTAAAATGCCTCTAAAATTTAATGCCACGTCATCGTTTGACATCAAATGCACAGGGACTTGGTGAGCACAGCCCTTCACTATAAACTACCATAATGCAGCAAATAGCCAACTACCACAGCACCTGGCTTAGGAGCTTTAAAACATAAATCAACCTGTTGTGGCAATTAGGAACATATTATGGGACATATGAGGGATTGAAGAAATGCAGAAGTTCCCAATACAAAGCTCAAACTGTTCAGGCTGGTGTGTTGCGAGCCTCACTAAATCAGAGGAAATGAGTTTTATGAACAATTCACCAGATGGGGAAATGTTCCAATACTACAAAATGTTGATCAGATTTATTTGGAAAGCAAGCTGTAACCATATGCATATGAGAGGAAGCAAAACAAGGTCTCAGATATGCAGTGACTGCTGTCAAGCTTGCAGCTGTATGAATTTAATGCTATATTGCTGTTTCTGCAGTAGACTTCCTTGATTTCCCTTACCTATTTCCAGCTAGTATGATTAATATTGATTTAGTTTTACAAGCAATTAAAGTAGGAAACATAAACAACCTTTCTACTGGCTTTTCAACAGACAGTAGCACATAGTTGAATTTTTGGCGGGGGGGGTGTCTCTGAAATGTTAATACTGCAGCATCCAGAATATTTGTGCACAAATAAAGCACATAAATATCACAGCATCTTTACAGTTCTGGACTTTCTATTTCTAAATTTCAGGGAACAATAATTTACATGTATTCTGCTGCAGTGACTTCATCTGCTGGAGTCAGAGCAGGATATACAAATAGTTCTAGCTGCTTGATAATGGGTGTAGCTTTCTACTTTAACCTTGTAAATGTTTTCTTTGTTGAATTGGAACTGAAATCTGAAATAAATCTGAAGTAGGGATGAAAGGGTGTTGAATGTGTAGTTCACTTCCATTGAAATCAATTATGGCTAAGTGATTCCTTGCCTTTTGCTTCATACCTATCTTTGTTCCAATATAAAAGCCAATAGATGCAATGCAATTTTTATTTGTAATGTTAATTATTTTCCTTGCAAATTTTCAGAAGCCACAGCTGATTTTACCTTAGATAAATAGTCCTTTCCATAATATACTATTAAACAATAGAAGTTTAAGCTATCAAAAAATTTAAAGATTTAAAAATACGTCACACTGGGACCAAAACTGCCACCCATGAGGAAAAGCTGCATATAAAAACAAAAGACACAAACAAACATTTGTTCTCCTGCGAATGCTTTCACACCTCTTGTCTTCTTAGATCTAGAGAAGAAACATTCAGGTTGGAAAAGACCCTCAGGATCACCAAGTCCAACTGATATTCCTACTCTACAAGGTGCACCCTAACCCATATCCCTAAGCACCACATCCAAACCTTTAAACACATCCAAGGTTGGTGACTCAGCCACCACCCCGGGCAGTCCATTCCAATGCCTGACCACTCTCTCTGTGAAAAACTTTTTCCTAATGTTCAGTCTAACCCTACCCAGCTGCAGCTTGAGGCCATTCCCTCTTGTTTTTATCACCAGTTATCCGTGAAAAGAGACCAGCACCAACATCCTTTCAAGCAGCTGTAGACAGCAATGAGGTCTCCCCTCAGACTCCTCTTTTTCAAATTAACCAGGCTCAGCTCCATCATTCACTCTTCATAAGATTTATTCTCCAGGCCCTTCCCCAGCTTTGTTGTCTTCCTCTACACTCACTCCAGCACCTTTGATCCCTCCTATATTAACATGCCCAAAACTGAACACAATACTCGAGGTGTGGCCTCAGCAGAGCAGGGTACAAGGGGACAATCACCTGCTGGATTCCTGCAGGACACAGCATTTCTAACCCAANTGTAGACAGCAATGAGGTCTCCCCTCAGACTCCTCTTTTTCAAATTAACCAGGCTCAGCTCCATCATTCACTCTTCATAAGATTTATTCTCCAGGCCCTTCCCCAGCTTTGTTGTCTTCCTCTACACTCACTCCAGCACCTTTGATCCCTCCTATATTAACATGCCCAAAACTGAACACAATACTCGAGGTGTGGCCTCACCAGAGCAGGGTACAAGGGGACAATCACCTGCTGGATTCCTGCAGGACACAGCATTTCTAACCCAAGCCAGGATCCTATTGGCTTTCCTTGCCACCTGGGCACACTGCTGGCTGATATTCAGCTGCTTTTCTATTACAACCGCCAGGTCTCTTTCTGCCAGACAGCTTTCCAGCCACACTGCTTCACTCCCAAAGCATTGCTTGGGGTTGTTGTGACCTAAAGTGCAGGACCTGCCATTTGGCTTTGTTAAAGATCAACCCATTAACATTGGCCCACGGATCAAATCTAATTAAGCCCAGTACAAAGTCACTCTCCTGAACTGTTAGACTACTATATTTGTCTGTTTTAGTAGACTCTCATCCAGTTGCTGCTATTTTGGTGACAGCCATTGAACACTGACTGTACTTTTGTTTTCACCTTCAGTTAGCTGGGTGTTACTTCCATGTTTAGAAGTTTCCTAGTCCCTGAGGTTGTCACTCAAGGTTGTGCTATTGCATTGCAGTGAATTGTGCTTTCAAACACTGGCAAGTGTGGCTTGTTGAAAGCACAATTCCTGCAGGAACTGCCTGCTACTTCGGATTTGTATCAGCATTGTGCTGAGTTGTGAGTGAGATTAACAATGCTGACCTCATGCAGGATCTTGTCTCCTTCAGCAGCAAGACCTCAGTCTCAGGTAAGGCTATGTTGTAGCTGTTAGCAGCTCCTTTGTGTTATGCAGGTCAGACAAGAACTGAACATATTTTATGTTTCATCCATCAGCAGACTTTCAAGAGACTGTGCAACAACTATATTCCTCCTCCAGTTTACCAGTAGGGAAGTAGGTTTGGTTAGTGATTTGAAATGGATCTCAACAAAGAAGAAACATTCAACAGAACATGTAGATATGTAATTTTTTAAAAAAACCTCTTTCTCACCTCCTTCCTACTTTTCTATTTCTCTATTTCTATTTTTATTTTTATCATTTCTATATCTCTATTTGTTATTTCTGTTTCCATTTCTATTATTTCTATTTCTATGATTTCTATTTCTATTATTTCTATTTCTATCAATTATAGTTCTAATTCTGTTTCTATTATTTATACTTCTATTATCTATATTTCTAATTCTATTTCTGTTGCTTTTATTTCTATTTTGGTTTCTTCCACCATTCTCTTTAGATTTAAGTCCATTGTAAAATGA
>VWYK01064818.1:0-20619 GCA_013399775.1 Semnornis frantzii | reverse complement strand
GGATGTATTTGTGTTAAGTATTACATATGGAAAACATCTTACATTTTTCTGACTCCTTTCATCCAGACTAGTTCTAAAATATTTTATGAAGTAGAGATCTAATTTCTCTGGTGTCCAGAGCAGAAAGTTAATATTTATGCTTTAGCCAATTAATTTACATAGAAAATGTACAGTGGTGTAATTTAGTCCCCCAGGAGAGAATGCAAGAAGATACCAAGACTAACGGCTCTATTTTTACACAACTGTTAATGATGCTTTGGCTTTCATTAGTGTCTTTCCTACCACAGGCTAACTGTTAGCCTCTTAAAGCATGAAATTAGCACTAACCTGGCGTAAGAGTAGTATTTCACTGAGTCCACAGCACTCACAGCTCTGAGATTTCCCCTGCAGTCACCTATCCAATGTCTGACAGTAATACATAGTTTATGGGGAGTCCTGGAAGCAATAAGGGATTCATACAAGTGCCTTTTAAAAGGAAGCTCATCCTAATTTCACATATGACCTACATTAAAACAGAACTCAAAACCCAATAAATTAATAGCTTTACCACCCAGACCATTGTCATCCATTGTCTGGTTTTCTTTTCTTTTTTCTTTTTTTTTTTTTTTTTAATGAGTTGATTGCAGCATCTTTTATGAAGCTAGTCACAGACTTCATCTTAGTTTTATAGACAGAGAGACTGAGACACAGCTGAGTAAAATTACTGACTTGAAGTTGTTGGCTGGCCAACCACACAGTGCCAAGCAGAACATACAGTTTCTCACACAAGTACTTTTAGCAGGTACAGTGAGGATAGCACTGATTTAAAAGTATTATGTGGTGGGGGAGGTTTTTGAATTTGATAAATAATGGTTTTAGTCCTATCCCTACTTGTGTTCAGCTGAAGAGAGTCACATAGTCTTCTTCATGCTTGGTTTAGGATATTCAGACACATCCCAAACATGCCTTACTCTGTACTTCATGTAGCATAAGCTAAAAAAAAATAGAGAAATCTTCAAGTGATGGCAAATTCCCCTCACTATTAAGTACAGACAAAGTTCAGAAGAAACCTCCTTTGCTCTCATTAGTTAATAACCCTGTAATTTCCCAAATGCTTCCACTCAGAATTATGGGGCTCAGTCTATCAAAGGCATCCTGGCCTGTATCAGGAATAGCGTGGCCAGCAGGACCAGGGATGTAATTCTGCCCCAGCACTCAGCACTGAGGAGGCCTCACCTTGCGCACTGTGTGCAGCTCTGGACTGCTTACTTCAAGAAGGATACTGAAGTGTTCAAGTAGGTCCAGATAAGAGCGAGGAGACTGGTGAGGGGGCTGGAGGGAAAGTCTTGTGAGGAGAGGCTGAGGGAGCTGGGGTTGTTCAGCCTGGAGGAGACTTAAAGGAGACCTTATTGCCCTCTACAACTATCTAAAAGGAATCTTTAGTTGGGCCCTTCTCCCAGGCAACTTGTGACAGGTTGAGCGGGCATGGTCTGAAGTTGTGCCTTGGGAGGTTTAGGTCTTACATTAGGAAGCACTTCATCACAGAAAGGGTCATTAGGCACTGGAATGAACTGCCCAGGGAGCTGGTGGAGTCACCATCCTTGGAGGTCTTTAAGAAAAGATTGGATGCAGCACCTGGTGGAATGGTTTAGTTGATGTCACGGTGTTAGGTCATAGGCTGGATTTGATGACCTCAGAGGTCTTTTCCAGCTTCAATGATTCTGTGATTCTGTGAAAGATCAACTTGTACTTACTTTGTTGTAGGTCCAAGATAGAAGACACTTGGTCTAATTAAATCTCATTCATTGGATGATGGATCCCAAAAAAAGTACAATTAAAAAAACAAAACCAAGAACAACTCTTAAAGAGCTTTAAGTGTTAGAGACTACGTTCAATTGCAAATGTACTCACCAGAGGATGAAATGAACTTTATCACCCATCAATAAATAAGCATGCTGCTAACTTTCACTTAAGAGATTTGTAGTAAATGACAGAACTTTCCAGTCTATGATCATGTGCAGATCCTGTATTTTAGGCAATGCAGAGTAACCATGTTGTGTATAATGGCAAGCATGATGACAAATGACAAAGTGATTAGCACTGTTGTGGCACAAACAACTCCTGCAGTTTTATGAAAACTAAATGGAGAAAACTTTGGTATTCTTTCCCCACATTTTCAAAGATTCATTAAGTTTTTATGAAAGAAATAGCATAGGGAAGACAAAATATTACATCCATTAGTTACAAATTCATATTGAAATGGATGCAGAAGTCTTCCCTTCTGACCTATACATAGCACTTCATTTGCATCTACTACTTCCACAGAGGTCTACACCAGTTCAATATTCCAAACTAAAATTCCTATCTATAGCCTGATTTTATAGGTGGATGTCTGGAGAAGCATTACGGTAAGTAGATAACAGAAGGCTCTTGCCTGACACATCTAACTTCCTTTCTCATTAATGGGCAATGTGCCTGCACTGACAGGAAAATTTATCTCAAAGTCTGTGATAAATCAGTCAGATTTGATCTGCTTTATGTAAAATACGCAGCCAACATTGATTAAATGAGCAGTGTAGTGCTCTTTCAATAGAGCATCAGTGTTTTTCAGCATATAGGCAAGGACAGATAGCTCATAGCTATAAATGAATTAGAATCATGACTTATGGTTTTGGTCACTGGAAGAATTCATTGAAAAATATTAATAGAGCGATGTGGCTTCCTTTCCTGTTCCTGTTCCACATGCCTATTACTGTATTTTGCTGCTCATGTCCATTATTATTATGTGTGACAATCTTGGGTACAACAAGTTTTATGTGAACTGCTGGGCCTTTATGAAACACTTTGCAAATGAGCTTGGATTGTAGTGCAGCACTGCAACACATTTTAAATAAAAGAATTTTTTTTTTATATATAACTATAGTTCTAGTCTTTGGTACTGTTATCTCTCTCCCTCCTTCACATTCCTTGGCTCTTTATTCCTCACTAAGGAAAGTAAAAAAGTCTTCCATAAAGATTGTTTCCTAAAAGACAAGTCATGAAAATCAGGAAATGCCCAAGCTGAGTGATCCAGAACAACCTCAATTTATCTATTTGACCACCAAAATATCATAAGCAATCCACTCCCTTTGTTCTGTTGGCTCATCTACAGAAACCTTTGATCCACACACTCTCTTGCAGATCCAATGTAGACAATCAATTTTTCTAGCTCTTATCTAGGCTTCCTCTCAACCTGACAGCCCCATGACAGTAGTAAGTGACATTATCTGGTAAAAGTAAGCTCCCATGAGTCCTCATTAGCACAAGACCTCTCTTCCAGAAAGCCAAAGGCCAGTCTGAAGCCTCAGCAGCAGAGTTAGAGGCTGTGACATTCAAGGACCTCTTCTTCTCATTGCTGAAATCCAAGATCAGGAGAAAAAGGAATTTAATTAGAAAAATTTCAGGGAAATTTGCCAGCCAAGTTGTGCTTTCTGAACTTGCACATAACAGATGAGTTTCCACACTCAGCAAAATGGTAGCCAAGACTCACCAAACAGAGAGGTTCACTTGGCGTTTTCAGAAAGATTGTGGTGGATTGGCACTGGCTAGGGGCCAGATACCCACCAAAGCCACTCTATCACTCCTCTTCTTAGATGGACAGAGGAGAGAGAAAACATAACAAAAGGCCTTTGAGTCAAGACAGAAGCAATTTAATAGGATGAAAAACAAAAGCAAATCCCGCATGTAGAAGCAAGAGTAAACAAAGATGTTATTCTCTGCTTCCCATCAGCAGACAATGTTTGGTCATTCCTGGAAAGCAGGGCTTCAAAACACATAGTCGTTGTTCCAGAGAACAGATGCCATCAATAAATGTCCCCACGTTTCCTTCTTTCACTTAGCTTTTATACCTGAGCTGACATCATATGGCATGGAATACCCCTTTGGTCAGTTTGGGTCAGCTGGCCCAGCTGTGTCCCTCCTCAAGACCCATCCCTCAGCCTGCTGCTGGGAGGAAAAGGGTGGAAAAGCAAAGCCTTGGTGCATGGCTCAGTAGTAGCCAAACCAGTGTTGTGTTATCAACACCCAGCTACATCACTGCAAAACACAGTACTAGAAAGATGCACTGGGAAGAATTAATTCCAGCTCATCCAAACCAAATACAAATATTGATCATATCCATCTTCAACAGAGATGCTTGCTCTGTACTGGGGCAGGACTGGGCTGAGAGGATTCCTGCATTTCAGATACATTGCCCTTATCACCCTGCTTGACACAGGTGCTCTCGCTAGCACTTCAGCCACAAGTTGCTCTCTCTCACTTTGACCTTGTAAGCTTTCAAACTTAGTCTTGCAGCCTATGCTGCACAAGCCCTGTTCAAAAGCATCTCAGCTGGGGACACTGCAAGAACAAACTCATACCATGGTTTCAAGAATCCTACCACAACATAAAAGGAATAGCTGGCATCTGTCAGCCCTCTGGAAACCACTCTTTAGTAAGAGACAAACACTAAAGTAAAACAATCTCTTCTACTGAGAAGCAGAAGATGGAAATCAATTACAAAATCTGGAAGCAAAGAAATCAAATATTGTAACTTGATTTCTCCTTGGTCACACATAATGTAAGGTTCTCCTCCACTAGGACTCCCAAAGCCAGGGTAACACTGCAGACAAGGATCTTAATTCCTTCACACTTTTTCCTTTCCAATACAACTTTGAGTTGACAGCCCATTCTCAACAGGGTTGCAGCTGGTTGCAGCAGGGTTCCAGAGATTCTCTGTATTAATGGTCTATTTAAGACATTGAATTATCGGTATCACAAGAACATCTCTAAGATGTCTCTGCAGAATCCTAGTCAGATTTAGCACTCTGTGGAGCACACTCAAACAAAATCTCCCTGAAGAAAAAGAAGTTACTACACATCATACATACATACATACAATAACGTGGCCAAGAGGGCAAATGGTCAGGAAAAGTGTGTCCAGCAGGTCTAGGGAGGTTCTTCTCCACCTCTACTCTGCCCTGGCGAGACCACACCTGGAACACTGTGTCCAGTTTTGGGCTCCTCAGTTCAAGAGAGACAGGGACCTGCTAGAAAGACTCCAACAAAGAACCATGAGGATGATTCAGAGACTTGTGCATCTCCCCTGTGAAGAGAGACTGGGACACCCAGAGCTGTTTAGTCTTGAGAGGAGAAGATTGAGAGGGGATCTGAACAATGCCATAAATATCTGAGGGGTGGGTGTCAAGTGGTTGGGGCCAATCTCTTTTCAGTGGTCTGAAGCAATAAGACAAAAAACAATGGACACTTTACAGTGAGAGTGATGGAGCACTGGAATAGGCTGCCCAGGGGTGTCGTGGAGTCTCCTTCTCTGAAGACTTTCAAAACCCACCTGGATGCATTCCTGTGTGGACTACCTTAAGTGATTTCGCTTTTGGCAAGGGGGATGGATTTGATGATCTTTGGAGGTCCCTTCCAGCCTCTACCATTCTGTGATTCTGTGATAACAGACACTTTACTTAAATTATGAAAAGTTTTATTCCAGAAATTCATTATAAAATCCCAAAGAAACAAGCAATGGATAAGGTTTGTTGCTAATGCTATAGACAAGCAAAAGCTGGCAAACCAGCCTAAAACAAATAAACATTTGGATTGGAATGTCTGGAGGCTATTCAGAATACAGATACTTTCCAACAAGGGAAAAACTGTAAGTTAGAAAAGTGGGGGAAATAATAATAAAATTATAAGTAAAAGGGTAGGAAAAATTAACTGTTTTGAAAAGTGTAGCTAGAAGAAAAGGTATGAAATTGAGAGAGAGTACAATCAGGCCAAATAAAAATAAATGTCCTGACAATAAGGTCCATTACATTGTGGAATAATCTCTCTCAAGAACAGAGGCAGAACCCTATTACCTGTAATGCTTTTGCTCAGATATCACTTAATGAGCTTATTAACAGTAGAACATTGAAACCTAAAGTGAACCAAATGCTTGATAACGTAATGCAAGAAGAAAACATTGCATAGACAGAACAATATTTCTGTCTTTGTCATTGGAATAAGCCCTGAATGACTATTCCTGTGTCCTAGTCTAGTTTAAAATGTGGGAAAGGAAATGGGAACAGGAAAGGGAATGGTGGTAAAGGCAACAGGAACAGAAAAGGCAATGGGAAATAAAGATGGGAAGAAAAACTTTTAGGGAGAAAAACTCATGTCACATAGAGAAGCAATAACCTTATTTTCCATTTATAAATTCAAAACTGAAAATCTTTCTAAGCTAATGAATTAGCATTTGAGGTGAGAACCAAATACTATTTAGCAAAGAGAGATCTTACATTTGCTCTCCAGTTTCTACTGCAAACAAAGGGACATTCCCACATTAATTCCAACAAAAACTGGAACAGACCCTAGAATAAACTCAGAATCAACTGTCAACATTATTTTTTACAGCACTGACAAGTGACTGACTCAGAGTAACAGACCTGTTTTATGCTAAGAGGACACAGAATCCTCAAGGGATGCCAGCCAGACAGGCTTGAGAGGTGAGCCCACACCAACCTCATGCAAGGTCAAGCGCAAGGGCAATCCCAAGCATCAACAATGGCTGGGTGAGGAGTGGACTGAGAGCAGTCTTGCAGAGGACTGGGTTGTAGAGGCTGATAAGGTGCTTAACATGAGTCAGCAATGTGCAGTGGCCGCCTAAAAAGCCAACTGTATCCTGTGATAGATCTAAGGGACATGATTCTGTCCTTCTTTCTTCTTGTGAGACCTCACCTGGAATACTGTGTCCATCTCTGGAGCTGCCCACACACGACACACAAAAGAGATAGGTCTCTTGAAGAGGTTCCAGAGGTGTGTCACAAAGGGAATCAGAGGGCTGGAGCACTCCTCCTATGAGGACAGGTTGAGCAAGTTGTGTCTGCTGAGCCTAGAGAAGAGACGGCTCTGTGGAGACCTTATAGTGTCTTTCCAGAACCTGAAGAGGGTATACAGGAAAGCTGGCAAGGGACTATTGATAATGGCTGTTGGTGATAGGACAAGGGGTAGTGGTTCTAAGCTAGAGCAGGGTAGATTTAGAGTAGACATTAGAAAAATGTTCTTTACTTTGAGGGTGGTGAGAGAGTGGAACAAGATGTCCAGAGAAGTTGTGGATGCCTCCTTCCCTGAAGTGTTGAAAACCAGGCTGGATAAGGTTTTGAGTAACCTGGTCTAGTGGGAGGTGTCCCTGCCGATGGCAGTTGGGTTGGAACTAAATGATCTCTCAGGTCCCTTCCAACTCCAGCCATTCTAGGATTCCGTGTTTCTGCTTCCTCTCAAAATCTTCACTTATTTGCATATTACAGCATATGTGTTCCTGTCTTGACAGGAAGCTACGTACTTTAGGAATTTCTCTTGGAAACTCTTGCCTCAAGAGAAGAGGTCTGCTCAGGAGCAGACATAGTTCCTTTTTTTTTTTTTTTTTTTTTTTTTTTTNATTTTTTTTTTTTTTTTTTTTTTTTTTTTTTTTTTTTTTTTTTTTCCCCCATGAGTAAGGTCCTTCACGCATGCTTTTTATGGTGTGTACATGGTACATACTGCTGGACCTTTAAAAGTTTCAGTTAATAGCCTGGTCGAGCAATCAAATCTGAACTCTGATATTAACAATTCAATGAAAGCTAAAATCAAATTGAGTAAATTATTTTTCATCAGTTTTAGTCTTTTATAAATACTTAAGATTTTTTGAAAACTAACTATGTTTCATTTCCAGTAAGCAGGAGAAGCACTTTCAAAATATGGCAATTTCAACCACTTTGAAGTTAAACTGACAAACATGTTTGATCTGGTCTAAAATTATTTTCCCTCTCCACATTTTGGAGCAGTGAACAAGCAAAAAGAAGCTCTGTCACTGTACCGGATTAGAGTGGATCCCTCCCCTGATAGAATAAACTCAGCGCAACATGGTTGGGGGTTTTTTTTGTTTGTTTTGGGTTTTTTTGTTTTGTTTTTTTTTTTTGTGAAGTCAGAAAAAAAAAGTGAGAGAAATTGTATTTCTTATAGTTTAAACTAAATATAACAGTATAGAGAGAATAACTACTACAGGAATATAATAACCTGAAGGAAGATGGGGAAGGGGTCAAGCGGCAGCAAAGCAGCAAAAGCAGCAGCAGCAGCCAAAACGGCAGCAAGGGGAAGATAGCAGCAGGCACAGGTGAAGCAGCGGAAGCAGCAAGGGGAAGGTACGAGCTGTGCTTACAGACATAAAGCTCTTGGTGCTCCAATGAAATTATATTAACTTATCCATCATTGCCATTATATGGCCTATCCCTAGAATGTTCGCCTCAGAACTTCCACTTTTAAGTTTCTCTGTTCTGAATTTCTTTTATGTCCGAGGTAGGAACCTAACTCAAACAGCCACAGTTATTCAAATATCTATGTAAGTTCACAATATTCTGAATGAAAAACTGCTTACTCAAATTTAAATCCCATTTGCATTATTTTTGTTTGCTTCTGAAACTCTTCAGATACCACAGTAATACCACAGTTCAAAGTACAGTTGGTGTTGCTGCTGAGTCTTTCTCTGGTGTGAATAGTTACACCAGGGTAACCAGGTAAACAGTAGGGTCATACTCTCTTTTCACTATTTACAGTGGACATTATACAAGAGACAAACTGGTTTGCATCAATGGAAAAACAGCTAAGAGTTACAGTTTGGTACAGAACCACTGCTCTGTATAAAAATTTTAGTGACATTCACATCTTCTAGTATGTGAAAAATAGAAGGTAAGGACAGTGAGTTTATTTTACCTAGTTGAATTCTAACCACTTAAGCATATTTCCTTTCTACAGGCAGGTTCTGTTTAGTATCTAGATGGTTAGCTGCTCCTGCCTGTCCTTAAGGAAGTATTTGGGGGTCATACATAAACCAGGTTACTGATTTTACACATTGAATGTCCTTACCATAAGAAAGGAACCATATAAAGGCACAGGTACTCTTAGCAGTAAAAAGAGGTTTCAAACCTGGAAGTATGCTGTGGCCTGTGACCCATGACATTTCTGTGTAGCCAATCCCAAATCAGAAATGCTTCTCAATGCATAGGACCATGCACTGGCACAGGCATTAGTTCCTGTTGCCCTCTTACCAGGGAAAAGGGAATCATTATGCAGAGAGTTCTCATTTTCTGCTGCAAGCCCATGAAAAGGGTTGTGGGCATGTCCAACATTCTAATGATTGAAATCCTTCTGATTTCAAATATGTGATAGTAATGCAGTCAAATCCATATAAAAAACTGAGAGGACTAGGGAATTCTGGCCTCTTCCAAGGAGTCTGTAAAAGATTCCAAGGAATCTATAAAATTCCCATAACAAGACACCTCAATCACAACAAGGGACATCTGTTTAGGTGAAGATGCCTTAACTCTTCCGTGTGGAAGTCCTTAGCTGCGACTACCATACACAGGAAGAACACCAAATGTAGATAAGAAAAGGGACTACCTGAACCAGCAAGTGTGATAATAGTTAATATTTAGGGTCATCAGCACTCAGCAGCAGCATTCACACACAAAGCAGCTGATTTATGACATCCAAATCAATGTATTCACAACTCATAACAACATGCCTTTCATTCTTCTGAACTCAGAGAATTACATTCAAAAGAGCTCAGATCCTTCTCCCATACTCAGCTGGAGACCATGAATTATTTAATTTCTTGGTTGCCTTTGTGTGTGTAGCAAGGGGACCTAGTTTTCATTCGGCTTGACAGTTATATCATGCTTTATTTTTCTCTCTCAAAGCCTTCACGTAGTTCTTTATGCAAAAGCTTAGCTTTCTGTAGGCAACTGGTATTTCAAATTAAAAGCTGCACAAGTTTTTGTCAGTGTAAAACTTTATATTTCATTTTCCCTTCATAGTTCACAAAATGGCCATTTCTATAATTCATTCCATATTACTTCATATAGAAGATTACTATTGCAGCACACACCCATCAAAGTCATCTTTCTCATCAACAAAATGTTGTTTGTAGCAGCCACATATCAACGAAACTTCTTCAAGCTTGTGACTGTTGTTTTTTCATAATTATATTTTCTAATCCTCCTCTACACACGAGAGCTCAATTCACTTCCTGGTACAATGCATTAGCATCCTCTTCAAATCCATTAGCACTACCACAAGATTCACAGCAGCTCTCCCTCTTCAAAATAGTGTATTGCTAAGTTACCATACAGCAGGCTGAAGACTATGAATATTTTAAATCCACTCTATGTACCAAATCAAAGAAATCCATCCTAGTCTTTTGCCATATTTGCACTATTCTAAGAGACACTTATGGGCTTTGTTAAACTTGTGCTACTGTGGTGGCTCGAAAATATATGATGTTAACAGCATCATCTCTACAGTCATTTTCATCCTATAGCACTCAATCGTGAGTGATCTTGGTCTACCACCTGGCTAAGTCAGGCAAAACAAAACTAATTCATCCAATGATTTGCTGTTAGGAATATCAGGTGTCAAATATGTTATCAAAACAACCAGTTGGATGTTTCAAAGCACTTAGCAGAGTCTAAAATTAGGCTGACTTATACTATTGCACTTTGTGGGATTTTTTTGTCCCATCCTTCCAAGAATGAACATTTATTTTAAAGCATTTAAGCAATTTTACTGAATAAGATATCAAACATTCGTGCTAAAACTCATTTAACATTTTCAAATCAATGGTGCAATCTGCAACTGAAATGAACAGGGTAAAAAACCTATGGACTACCCTGGTTTTCCCCCTCTGCAAGTACAGGTCCAAAACAACGCTGACAACCTGATGTCTAGCACAAATGCATAAGATGCAGATGACCTCAGTTAATTTCCAGCTCTCACAGGCTTCACTATCAAGAAATTCCACAGTTTTTTCAAAAGCTTCAAGTGAAAAGAACCCTCTTCTAAAAACTCTTCCATGCCAGAAACCCAGGTGGGTTTACATATGGGTTTAAAAATTACTTAGGTAGCATATGGAGCCTCTGTGTTTCAATCCAAAGGCTTTGTTCCAATAAAACACATGCAACAGCAGTTGAGCTTTTAATACTACTCTAATGCATAGTCCTGCAATGAGTTTAAGGCATTTTGCTTGGCAGTAACGAGTCTCCCAATGTTAAGACTGCTGAAGCCACATTCATCTCCTTAAACTTCCACGTGAGCAACATAGGGTATATGAGCAGAAATAAGCACACGAACACATGCCACAGCACAAGTTCATCCTTTCCTTTTTATCCTCTCCACTTCAAAGCCAAGGCAAATTTTACTTCACCATTTTCCCAGCATGAGCTAGTCTTTATTTTTACTCATTCTTTAACTACTTTCACTATTTCAAAAGCCACATTTTGTCACTTTCCTTCTGCACCTGGGAAATGTTTCTAAAACGCTTAAAACAACAACAACAACAAGACACAGTTGGTAAATAGATCTATATAAAATGTTTAAGCAAGATAACTTGCACTCTCAGACGTGGAATTCTTTTTCAGAGTGGTGGTCTTCCCAGTTTTACAGGGGACATGCTTGAAGGAAATTAAGAGTGAACAACTTACCATCATTAGGATGTTTTCCTCAGACTGCATCTGAACCCTACAGTTTTTCATCACTTCGCAATATCCATTAAGCTACAGTTATGGGTCTGGCATGCCTTAGGTTCCTACAAAACAGCAATGCTGCTGCTGTACAAGATGACTGTTATCAAAACAGATGCTGACATACCAAAACCAGCAGGAATTCCTCAGCTAAGAATAGCCAATAGCTCTCTCACAGGAAAGTTGCCTTTCTTGAGCTGTTTGCATCATCCTTTGGACCACAAGCCTGTAGAGAGTACATAAAATAAACAGTATTCGCTATTTGTCCATTCATTTTATTTACATATTTGAAACCACATTAGTAGTTGCATCTGATACAAAGAAGAAGTACTTCTATAGCACCATATGAAGGTCCTATCCTAGCAGCAGCAAATTTGCAACCTACCAGTCAAGAAAAATTAACTGTGAGGTAAAGACATAAACCACAGAATAAATACACAGAATAGAAATATGATGTTGGGGTTTAGGGGAGGGAATAACTGTTCCATTAAATTTCAATTTGTTTCCCCAAATTCTCAGAACACTGGATACAAAACGTTTCTATTTATCACCTCTAATTTACTACTATAAATTGCATGATTCAGTTGTGTCTGCTGACAAAAATAGAGCATGCAAGCAAGAAATCAGCAGTGCAGTTCCAAATAATCAGCTCAGTCTTCAAAGTACAGAAACTAGCACTCCTCATGAAATTCCATGCTCTCCTTCCATTCCCCTTATGCAAGGCCTAAGACAGCAGCCACAGCTGCAGACATTAATCTCATTAGTTAGTAGCAACAATAATAACTTTGCACAAGTAATAATCTCTTTCCTGTCTTCTCAGTATAAGGTATACACACTTTGAAGAAATTCTGTTTTTAAAGGCATGACCTGCCACACAAGAACAATGAAAGAACTGGAAGCAGCAGTGGGAGTTACCCAAGCTGCTTAGTAGCTGACCTGATAAATCAGGTAACAGTTTGTTCAGGAAAAAAAAAAAATCACAAACTTATCTCAATATATTCATGCATAGATACAGAATTTGGTAAAGCACAAGTAACTAGAAGGCATACAGGCTGCCTTTATAGCTTTTGTGTGTTTGCTCAGCATGCATATTTGCTTTCACATGCAGGCATATCTTGATCTCAGAAGGGCAGTTGTTTTTTTTATAGCCTTAAAATGTCTTGTGCCTCTTACTAGCAAGCATAATGTGTGTTATGAAGATTCACTTAATGGGGTTCACAATCTACTGTAACATTTCTGTAACAATTCATGTCTTCATTCCTGCTGAATTGCTGCAAGTTAAACACCCTAGAATTGAGTTTAGTCCATAGAACTTCATGGCAGAATATGTTTTGAGATGTTGCAGTATCATGAATACTTGACTCCTTTTCTCTGTGAACATGTCTCTCATTGGTTAATTGGAAAAAAAAGTTCCCATTTTGTAAAGTTGGAAAAATGAGGCCTGAAATGTCTTCAGAATTTTTTAAATAAAATAACAAATGCTTTACAGAGAAAGTTGATAGAATCATTCTCCTTGTACTAAGGTTACTACTGAACCACCCAGTTATCTCTAGGCACATCCTGTACACCTAGCTGACCCGATGACTCCAAGAGACTACCACTAGGCACTCAACTTTCAGCTGCACGGTAACTGCACAATGAACCTCACGAGTAGCCCAACTGCTCACATGCTTCTTGTGCCCAAGAAATCTGGCACATTAGGGGCATGCCATGTGTACTACATGGGCTACAGACATCTGCACAACTTCAGGTACAGGTACATCATTGGCATACCAGGCAGCATGATCTTTTTTGTGTTCAGTACAAAAAGTTAGGAATGTTCAGTCTTACATGTGGAGCAGCAGATTCAAAATGCAGAGACTTAAATTCTGCCTTGGTTTAACTGTTCATTCACTGTTTGGCCACCTTTATATCTTTTCCACTCAACTCTTCTTCTGGCCTTTCTGTTTCACTATGAGGTTCACAAAGCAGGAACCATCTTTTCATTTGTGTTCCTGCTATGCAGACCAAGGAGCAACAGCTCATCTGAGCATTTTCTGACCCTTCTGAAACAAATCAACCACATGAACTAAGTACAAAGATGACAGAAATCACTTTGTCTTGTGATTGCTTAATGGAATCTAGAGATCTTACACTAGAAGCAGAATTTCCAGAGGGTGTGATTCAACTGCCTGAGTGCAGGTGTCTAGTGCTATTTTAAGTGTCATAGAAAGCACTATTTTTAGATGCCCAACAGCATCCTCCTCACCCAGATAGTCTATCCCATACATTTAATATATTTCACAGACCAATGCAGATGGCTCAGATATCCTTGAACATCTAAAATTGCATTCACCATTCATGGTTAGGCAACTAGAATATTTGCTGCCCAGGCACATCTGAAAACCGTGAGGAAGACTTGACAGACTCCCTTCTAGTAGTGTGCAAACAATTTGGTTTCTCCTGTTTTCCATGTTTGGGATGCATGTGAAATACAATATAGCATTAAGACAATTGCAAGTCAGTATTTAAGCTTCACTTGTTAAGTCCTTTCAAACAGAAAAAAAACAGGTAAACATTAGCACCACCTCCAGATCTTGTTTACAGTAGACCTTATTTGTGGTAACCAAGAGTTTTTGTACATACTCTCACTTTTTCAGAATACAAAGACAGACAGACATCAAGGTGAAGATCTGTGTTCCACACTCCGAAAGTCTCAAAGAAGTGGTTATTTGCTATCCATTGTGCTGACAAATGACTTGTAGACATGTTTGGCAAGTCAGATCAGGGTTAAAAATAAATCCTCCCTTTCAGAGGACTGCTTAAACCAGCTCACTGAACAGATGAACAGTTTGTGGTCCTGCAAATCGTTGTATCAGCACACTGACGGCAAGCGGTTGTGGTCTGGGGGGTAGGACTGAGCAGCTGTGGCTGGGATGCCTCATATATGAATCTTCAAGTTGCTTAAGCTTTGAACATATCTGAGAAAGTTTGGGCTCTGGTTCTTTAAAAAATGTGCAGTTTTCTTCCAAATGAAATAGCAAATTATAAAACCAAAGAAAACTTGTCAGAGCATGAAAGCATTAACATGGTATTTTCGATGAAAAGGAACGCTGTGATCAACAGCATTCTGCATGAATCAGAAGAGTCTGTAAAAGGGAAATTAATAAAATTAAAAGTCTCATGTTCTTTTTTCTCTCTCCCTCCTACCCCCTGTATTATTCTTTCATACAAAATGAAAAACAAGAAAGGAGGAAATACTTAGCGAAGGTACATCTTGCAAAATACAGAAGTTTTTAAAGTATTATCATCCTTTTGCACATATTAATGATGACAGGCATTCAAGGAAATTCAGACTGTCTTTCTGTGCTCTTTGAACTTAACAAATCAGTGAGTGCAACTATGCTGATACAATATATGTGGATTAGCTTTCAGCAGGTTCATTTATCGGCAGCATCTTGCAATTATCAACAAGGTGAATGAATAAGCATGAAGTACACTGGGCTGCCTATGAGTGACTAATACAGAACAAGTTCTGGTGCACTCAGAGCCAAGGAATGTCATGCTGTTGCACAGGTCTGCTCTACATCCTACACCAGTGCCAAAAACATCCAATCCTTGCAAAATGGATTACTTATTCAAAACCACTTTATTAACAGGCAAATTCTTATGTTAGAGGGGGAAAACTTGCAAAGGATTCCACGCTCCTGCCAACAAACACTGTAGCAAATGAGAATTTCTCTCATTAATTTCAGTGGCTTTGTTTGAAGTCCTTAATGATGAGAGGACTCATTCTATCCTCAATTGAGATACACGTCACTTCAGTCATTGTGATCTGGCTAAATGGTAAGAGTAATAATTTGTTAGCAGTGTGGTAGCTCACCCACTCATTTCATACCAGCAACAAGAAACAATCATTTCCACTTACCCAGAAAGTCACCACCAAATATTTCTCTGGAAACTGCCATGCACATGTGATTCAATCTTACAATTGGTCCTAAAGGAGCAATGACAGTGACATTCAGTAATTACTTTGTACTTGTACACAAACTCAATAATGGTTAAAATGAGGTAAGTCTAGACCAGTACCCATTCAATCCTTTTATATAACCAAGCACAGTGTCCTCATTTTCACTTAGCTCTGGTCTTGCATGCAGTATTGTAGTAAGGAATTCAGCCTTGCAGTGTTCTCATTTACAGATCTTCCACAGTCTGCAAGGCTACACTGAGGTACTCATTAACATCAGCCTTTGGGTGATATTTTCCTTGCAGTCCACCTACTGCTCCTGGAGGAGGGAGAATTGTGATTCTTCAGGCTCTGGAGAGAAATGCTAAGCAGAAAACCAGGATTTCTCTTTGGTGACCAGCATCAGGACACAAGGAAATTGAACGCAGGTGCATAAGTAGTTCAGATTGAACATTAGGAGGAATTTCCTTACTGAGAGGGCGGCTAGTCACTGGAACAGGCTCCTCAGGGACGTGCTCAAGGCACCAAGCCTGACAAGAGTTCAAGGAGCATCTGGACAATGCTTTACTTACGACTTTTTAGGTAGTCCTGTGAGGAGTGGGGAGTTGGACTTTACGATCCTTAAGAATTCCACAACTTCAGCTATTGTATGATTAACTTGGGTGTCCTCATGTAACCTGTAAGTTTATTCATTGACTACAGAGGACAACGAGTGTCTCTGTGCTAAGGCTAAGCATTGAGAGTAGCCTGAAAGCATATAATTTTCACATTTAGTACATGTTAAAATAATGCTTTATTTACTCCAAGAGTGTAGCAAAATTTTGATGAAAGTGTCCTAAAATTCATCCTTTGTTGGTTGCATCTCCTGCATCCTACTGGAAAAGTATGACGTGGTTGCTAAATGACACAGGTTTATAAATACTCTTGGTCTTAAGTGTAAGCACTGTTCATTTCAATGAAAAACTATAACAAGATACAGACAACCCCAAGTTACAAGACACCTTTCCAAATAATGTTGGTTTCCCTTTCCACAGAGCAAGGTATTTCCTATGGCCTTCATACAAGTGCATGGGCAGCGGCCACCAAACATAATCAGAAGTTGATATCATCTTCTTGAAGAAGAGCTTTAATATAAGATTTAGAAGTCAGTTTGCCTCTCTCAGCTTTCATGTTGTGATGTCATTACAGCTGGGGCAAAATTCACACACATGAAGGGACTTATACACATTCTTGAACATCACCCAATCAACAGTACTCCAGGCTATTAATAACTACACCAAAAACCTCTTGGAACTCCTTAGTTTTATTTTACTATTTTAATTTAGACCTTTCGGGGAAGTGTTTTGGGCATTTTGTAAAGGAGACAAAACATTAAAATTGTACCAAATGTAATCGTACAGTAGCTTTCCACAGAAGTCCAGCACAAGTTAAGTTTACCAGCTATTTAACACTGGTGAGATCTCTACTCCCAGAGGACATACTAGAAGAGGCTTTTTTTGGCAGTGTCTTTTCTTTTATCTTCAAAAGCAAAACCAGTTTTCTGGAATGTCTTGGCATTGGACCATGCTAGACAACTCCTGAATTAATTCATATTTTAAAACTGCTGTTCCAATGCCTCTACATTTATGTATTTGTTGCCCTGTAGTAGTCAATACAGAGTTTGGTAAGTCCATACCACAGGATCACAGGTAGAGCAGGAGATGTGGTTTATCTCAATTGCAGTAAAGCATTTGACACTGTTTCCCACAGCAACTTTCTGGCTAAACTGGGGCAGTGTGGTCTGGATGATCAGGTAGTGAGGTGGATTGGGAACTGGTTGAAGGAAAGAAGTCAGGGAGTTGTGGTCAGTGGGGTGGAGTCTAGCTGGGGGCCTGTAACTAGTGGAGTCTCACAGGAGTCAGTACTGGGACCAGTTCTGTTCAATATATTCTTCAATGACTTGGATGAGGGCACAAAGTGCAGTCAGAAGTTTGCTGATGACACTAAACTGGGTGGAGCGGCTGCCACACCAGAAGGTTGTGCTGCCATTCAGCGAGACATAAACAGGCTGGAGGGTTGGGCAGGGAGACATTGAATGAAATTCCACAAGGGTAAATGTAGAGTCTTGCACCTGAGAGTTACAAAAAAGAACCCATGCTAGAAAAAAATCGGCATTTAGTAAATGTTACTGACTTCAGTAAAGACTAAAGTAAAAAATGAAAGAAATTAGAATCATGAAGAAAAACCCTGACTAATAAATTAATAAATTTTACTTTGGACCATTTTAACCCTTTTTAAACCTCAACTGAGATTACGTTTCTGTAAGTAAAGCTGGAATGTTGTTATGAAAACATCACTAGGAGATATTTTGACAATTCAAAACCTTCCCTTCGAGCAGACTCAAAAACTTCCCATTTGAAAAAGTTAACCATTAAATGTGTTCACAAAGTCATTCACAGTTTGGGAAAACAGCCATTTTTAATTTAAAAAAAAAAATCAGTTTTTATCATATATTGGGGTGCCAGAAAGGTCACATGTGCTACACTGTCAAACCCAAGGGTAGAGAGACTACCCTTCACTTGCAGAGGAAGATGACCTCAGAATACCTGGGAAAAAAATCTAACAGGCATCTATATTTTAAACAAATGTAATCTGTTATGAAGTGTCTATTACCACTTGCCTGGAAAGAAGTGCTTGTCACTCAGTCCTCTGTTATTCCCCATTGCACTTGTCATCTTAAGTTTCTGGCAATGAAAAGCTCTTAAATACTCAGAGCATCACATATTCTAGACACAGACCTATCTAGTTTCACTCCTTACAGAGGAGACTCTTACCACCTCCATCGCACACCTCACTGTTTTCCCTCCAACAGCTCCTAGGCTGGCTGGACAATGCTACACTCCACCAGAACCAGGCAGCTGGGTGCAGCTGCATGGCTCACAGAGCAATTATGTCTGGTACAGGGTTTCCAGAGAGAGCAAGACACTGTACCAAGGAATGTAAGCCTCCTAACAGCACTCTGCAGATGCAGGGAACCTTGATGAAAAACAGACCCTTCCTGGACTGCAGTCCTGTGTCAGGAAAACAGGGAGAAAATGATGGGACAGGAAAAAACCCTCTTATAGTCATGAGCTGGCATCCAGAGCTTTATGTTCTGAGAGGTCTGTATATGGCTCAAGCAGCTATGTGTAAATGTGCAGGGTAGGTGAGGAATGCTATGCCTTCTTGATGCAGATACCTAAGCAGGCAGTGTGAAATGCTCCCATAGCTTTCCACACATTCCATTTCTTCCCATATTTGTGCCCACCAGCTTTTAAGTGATGCTAACTTACCATGCATTGGGTATCAACACACAGATTCTGGGTTGGTTTGTGGCGTTTTTTCAAAAGAGGTAAGAGCAAATAGACACATGAATGAATTTCTGTGGAGAAGTTAACAAGTTGAACACCACTTTGACTTCATTGTCACGGTTCGGGCTTGTGCTCCCTTCACAGACCTGACAAGAGAGCAGAGTCAGTTTTATAACGCAGGCACTGAAATTCTTCCATCACCGCAGGACACTCAGGAGTTGTTTCAGAACCATGCACAAGGAAGAGGCCAGAACCTTTCAGAAAACTGTGCTCTCTCTTAACAGATATAACAAAACACAGCAAGTGCAAGCACCCACAAACTGAATTTATCCTCCTGACATTTCTACACATACGTCAGGTTTGCAAAGTTTACACATAGATACAAAAATAAAGTATTTTTAGATAATACTCCCAAACAACAATTTACATAGCCATATTTTAATCTTGTTTCCAAGTTTGCACCTATCTACATAAACTAGATGCAAGCAACATCCACATATAACTTAGGCTGTGCCAGCCTTGCAAGTGGCTGCAAAATTCCAGCAAGCAAGACTGTAAGCTACAGCCTGGTATGATATGAAAGTACCGTGAAAGGACAAATTAAGACAAGATATTACTTCTGCTCCACCTCTCTAAATGTCAGTACAGGTCAGTAGTAATGACTCTTACCTGTGTGTGCTGATCACATTGTAAAGGAACTGGAAACACACATTCTGGTACATCAAGGCCAAACAAAAACATTGATTCTGGAAAGGGAAGGTAATATAGTCTCTCCTTTGATATACTCAATGTTAAAAATTGTAAGTACCTTAGAATTATGAGTAGCTCAAAATGTCTAATAAACAGTATACTGTTCACAAATGCTCAGACAGTAGGCTAGTTAATATTTTATAGTTTATCTGATAAAGTTAACAAAAGAATTTAAGTCAGCGAGGAGGCATACACTGAATATTTCATCACCTCCTTAACTGCAGAATACAGACAAGACAATTTTTTCCCTTTGGGAAAAATAAATGTTAAAAGATATTACTGATGGGAATCTGTTTGGCAGTTAGGTTAAACCCAACTGAAACCAACCAGAATTTGAGTGCTGAAAACATCAGAGCTAAAATATACTCAGCCAACTCCATTAATTCGCATGATGAAGTAGCAATGTTGATAGCAAACCTTGTGTAACCCCGCAAGCTGAGGTTACATTAATGTAGAAGAAAACCCTGCTTTGTGCTTTTTTCTTACAGTTAATTTGCAGTCTTCAGAAGCTGCTATTCTTTTGCACAGCAGACAATATGATATACCTAAGGCTTTTTATTCTGACTTCTGATTTAAAGGTCTTCAGCTTGTGCTACAGACCTTAGCCTTGAAGCCAAGTGCAAATTAGCTTTAAATCAATGAAGCTGATTAAAGCTTCATTGTGTCTGAGCCCTTTAATAAAAGGAGAAGGGGGAGGGGAAAGACCCACTTGAACATGGCAAAAGAGCTGCCTCTCAACTTGGAACATATGTAATGCTTTTCATTTCCACTTTACCCTGACAAAACCATGAAGGGTTTAAGGCCATCTACCTGCTGACAGGATGAAATCAAAGTCCCAATTCAGTGAGAAAGGCCAAGAATCAGAGATGTTGCTATGCAGGCAGAAAGTAAAATGTTGCTTTCAAATAGTAGTGGGGGAAGAGGGTAAATGCAAGAAGATAGACATCAAAACATCTCTCCAGGATGGTAGCAGCATTTGGGTTTTTTAAGGGGGGAGGGTTGCTTGCTTAGGTGTTTTTGGGGGTTGGTGGGTTTTGTTGTTTTTGTTTTTGTT
>VWYK01064816.1:14865-31644 GCA_013399775.1 Semnornis frantzii | reverse complement strand
TCTTGCCACTACCCTCAACAGTAGTTGGGACTGAACTTGGACAAATTACGGCAAATCACGATGATACAGATTGGGAATTCTAAATGAATTGGGGGGAAAAAATCATATCTCTCCTGTGCTTTAAAGAAGGAAAATTTGCTGGTTTAGTTTGTATGGTTAAAATATAATTAGACAAAGTATACTTGAAAATGCCCTTGAAGTGGCCATATTTCATTAACTACTTTATCTGTTAGCATCACAAAGTGCAGTGTGCTTCACTTTCTGACTGTAAGGAAGACTCTATATAGAGAATAGCTGAATGATTATCTCCCTCTTTCAAAATATTTATCAAGTGAGTTTCTGCTGTAATCTCAGTCTGTACTGTATTTTGAGCTTATATTGCTGCAGTCCGTGTGAGTTTTTGAATTAGGTCTTGGGTTTTGTCTTTGACCTTACTTAAATGATCTTAATTGTCTTTTTGTTATCATACAGATTCTTTTAGTAAGAAGAAATCTTCCAAGTTTGAATTTGAAACTGCATGAATTAGCTGCTTGTACAAATAAACATTTTTCTCTCTTCATACATCCCAAAAGGCATTTTTCGCACTTAACACGCTATCATATTTGCCAAATTTAGCTAAACATAATTTTTCATGCGTTTTTCATACTGTTTCCCAAAGACGTTACACTACTTGAAAATGTGATTCATGCTCTTGCATTTGTCAGTATGAATTTGTGCTTTTGCCATCTTTATTTTATTGTTGTGGCCTTCTAAGCAATTAACCTGCAGAGCTATGCAAATTAAGTCTCAAGTTTTAACAGGTACGGGTTAATTTTAAAGAATCATGTTAAATAATCTAAAGTTACTGTACTTTTTTTTATTTCTACTGTATCCCTGTTCACCACCAGAACCTACCAGAGCTTAATACTGTTTCTTAAAAGAACAAGCAACATGCATCAAGCTTCACTGGTACTGCTGCTGGCAAACAAGCTTCTCCTGCAAGCCAGTCAAATTCCCATGGATAGATTCAGCTGTAAAGTGAACCTAATAAACCCTCTAGGATCATCCTAGTGAATACTTATTTCTAAGTTCCATGAAAAACTGCCTTTCTTCCTGCTCACTTCAGTAAGTTCTCATCTTTCATACTATACCAGGCACCTCAAGCTGAACAAAAGAAGCTACTTTTAAAATAAGCTGCATATTCTCAATTGTGTCAAGTCCCAAAGCCTTACTTTACTGATGTAAGTTCTGACCACAGTAAAAATGTATAAAGAGGCATTGCATGGATATGTTTAAAATTTTCAACCTAAATGGTATTTCACATTGTCTTCCATAGCTGAGCCAGGATGTAACCAGCCTCGAGACCATTAGTTTTGCCAGCAGCTTCGCTACAGAGCCTTGAAGAATAAATGACCAAAACACAAGTCTGAAGTAGACTTATGTGGTCATTTAAAATTTTATGTGTTAACAAAAAAGCTGTGAAGAGAGCTCTGTATTTCAAAACCTAATACGTGAAACTTAAGATTAAAAACCTTTCCATATATATATCCTATCGGTCTCCACTTCTGTAATTCTTGTACTTCTCTCTTCACTGTAGTCAAGTCATACTAACACCTGCTTGTAACTGCACAGAAGTTTCATATTTCAGTTATTAGGTAAGAAAATAGTTGTCTAAATTAGGAATATTTTTATAACCAGAGTAATTTTCTAACTTATGTACTCTAACAGAAGATATTATTTTTAACCACTACACATGTTTACTGTTTTCTAATCAAATACATTGTATAGCATCTACAAGTAACTTTTGGCTAACAGTATGTGTAAAAACAAGCCTAAAAAGTGAGAATACACATGTTGAAGTTGTACTACATATTTTAATCAGAGACCTCTGGATAAATACTAATGTTTTAAAAAAAAAAAACCAAACTGCAGAAAATTTCAGGCAGCTGAAATGCCAGTAGTTGCAAGCTGCCCTTGAAACAACAGTGCCCTGCATACTCCTTAAAAATGAACTTGCATATTTACAGTGGTGTTATTTTACTTCTGTCTTTTCCTGTGAAAAAAAATAAAATTACTTATATCAGTACAGAAGATGGGCCAGTATTTAGAAATAACTTTTAAGAAGAAAATTAAATAAAGTTTTGTATGTTAAAAAGCTCCTAAGTCTTTTTTGTTAGAAGTACTGATTTTGAAGAACTAAAGCATTTGCAAAGAAAAGCAATTAAGAGGCAGTGTGCCTTCTAAGAATTCTTAAGGAGAAATACTTGAAACTAGTCCCTGGATTATCTTTGCTGAAAGGTTTGCTACAGTTTTGCTCATTAAAGATGACACTTTGTATTAAGGAATAATGAGAAATGATAGTTTAACAAAAAAACTCCATAAATGTTACTGTTAAAGAGTGAACTACCTGTCACTTAAAAGTTCTCAGAAACAACTATGTTCTGGGTTTATTTTAAGAGCACTTGGTTATTCGCTTTTACCCATACCAGTGATGTGTGTTACCAGTATATGGACTAGAACTGAACTTAGACTTGACATTTTTGAAGTATTTTCAAAAGGAGCTTATAAAACTTTAATACATTTTGCAAAATCACATAGCCACTGAAACAGAAATGTATAGCTTGGTTACTGTTGCAATACTTGTGGAAACAACACAATGTCTTTTTCTATCACCCTTCTTTGTGCTAGCATTTAACACTACACAATGAAATACCCGTAACAACAGAATACAGAAACTAATTAACATTATCCTAAATACATGCACAAGGCTGTTGAGCTTCTTACTGTCTTGGTCTGATACCACAGCAGTTTATGAATGAATGAGCACAAAAACATGTGATGTACTCAGGCTCAATTTAATCTGCTATATGAACTACTGATCTTAAAAAATCTCAGTGCAATAAATATCCATTGAAGAGATGACAGTTTCTTGTTCTGAATGTCTTTAACATGAGATACCTAAGCAGGTGACTTACAGATCCTGCCTTTAATGCTAATAAGTAGCTTTTCTGATGTATATTAGGTTGTCTAATGTCTCTATAACAACTTAAGCTAGCTATAAGGACTTGTCCTGATGATGGTTATCTGTATCCTGTATGAACAAGGAAAAACTGCTAAAATCCAGTGTGAGACCTCAAAAACCTATGACCAAGCACCAGACTACAAGCTATTTGATACAACAAACCAGTAAAGACTTACAAATTTAAAGAAATCACTGAAACATTCAGGTGGTCTACTAATAACCAGCTAACAGAATAGCATTTGGTATTTAACGCAATTGACCTTCTCCAGAAACTTGAGATATGAGGGAAAGAATATTAGGTTTAAACAGGTTCCTATTGGAAAATTTCCTCACTCCCATATGAAAACAACTGTTTCCACTCCATAAATTAATTACACAAATGTATGTTACTTAGCCAAAAGTTGTATAAAGTTCCTGGAAAATGATGAGTTCATGTGAAATTATCTGCAATTGACTCGTGGTTTTATTTTTAGGAATGATTACAGAATGTGCATTACTATGAGATTTACCTACAAATTCAAATTCATGGAATCTAGATTTGGTGTATCATGAAATCCTGTCATTACAAGCCTTTGTAAACAGTCCCTCTCCCTCTTTCTTGCAGGCCTCCTTCAGGTGCTGGGAGGCCGCTATTAGGTCTCTTTGGAACCACCTCTTTTCCATGCTAAACAACTCCAGTTCTCTCAGCTTGTTCTCATGCAAGAGCTGGTCCAACCTCCTGACCATTTTTCATGGTCCTCCTCTGGACCTGCTCCATTAAGTCCATTTCCACCCTGTGCTGAGGGCACCAGAGCTGGATGCAGTACTCCAGGTGAGGTTTTACCAGTGGTAAGTGGCAGAATCACCTCCACTGGTCACACTTCTTTTGATGCAGCCAAGGATGCAATTGGCCCTCTGGGATCCAAGTGCGCACTGATGGCTCATGTCCAGCTTATCATCATCATTACAACTTCATTTACTTTACTTTTTTTTTCATCACAGCCTGGGAATGTTACAGTTCTGGAGTCCCCAGCACAGGAAGGACGTTGAACTTTTGGAGCGGGTCCAGCGGAGGGCCATGAAGATGATCAGAGGGCTGCAGCAGCTCTGCTATGAGGACAGGCTGAGAGAGTTGGGGCTCTGCGGCCTGGAGAAGGCTTCCAGGAGACCTTAGAGTAGCCTTCCAGTATCTGAAGGAGGCCTACAGGAAGGCTGAGGAGGGCCTGTTTACAAGGTCATGCAATGACAGGACAAGGGGCAATGGGTTTACGCTGGAAGAGGGGAGATGTAAACTGGATGTTAGGAGGAAATTCTTTCCAGTGAGGGTGGTGAGGCACTGGAACAGGTTGCCCAGGGAGGTTCCGGCTGTTCCCTCCCTGGAGGTGTTCAAGGCCAGGTTGGACGAGGCCTTGAGTGAGCTGTACTAGTAGGAGGTGTCCCTGCCTATGGCGGGGGGTTGGAACTAGATGATCTTTGAGGTCCCTTCCAACCTCACCATTCTATGACTCAAGATTTTCCTTGCCCTCTTACTTTTATTTGGAAGCACATTCTGGATTCACATGCTATTTTGGGGCGTTGCAATTTCCTGTAATAATTCTTGGTGTGTTTCACAGAGTTCACCCTTTTCTTAGGACTGATTTCTATTTGCTGTGCCTGAATGTTTTGATTCTCAGATTTCAAGCTGGTAGTATTTCCTCAAACTTTACTATTAGAGGAATTTAGTGATGCAATGTAAGAATTTGCAAACTGCACTCTAGAAGTCTTAGATGACCTACAAATATGGGAAAACATTATAGGGTCAGAATACAGTGGCCGACTCACAGAGTTCTCCTAAATCACGTTTTTTTCTTAATTTTATCAATAGGAAAGAATTCTCAGATTTCAAAGTTCGTGGCAGTGTACGTATCAGTTGTGAAATACTTTATCTAGAACCTACTGTCCTCTATTTGTACCCATCTTAATAGATCTCATAATTTACTAATCAGGTTTATCCTATGAATAATAAGATGTAACGTAGTAGCAGGTAATAAGGATAGGAAATACATCACTAACACATTTTACAGGATTCCTACGTACCCTTCTGCTCGACTTCCTTCTGATGGAGCTGGAGGGACTGCCATGCTGGCTCCCGGGAGCGCAGAACCGCAGAGCGAGGAACAGCAGGGAGCGGAAGAGAGGCGGGCGGCCCCACAACCTGAGGCGAGCCTGACTGACTTTGCGGCCCCGCCACCGGCGCCCAACGGCCGTCACGCGCTGTGCGCGACGCCTCCTGCCGGCACTGCGTGAGGGCGCCGCGGGCAACGGCTGCAGGCCGAGCTGGGGGGCGGGTGTGCGGAATGGTCAGGCTTGATCGCTAAATAATGGACTGAGGAGGGGCTACAGGACCTGCTGAGTGTCAGGGATAAAAAAACCTAACATCCCCAACACCTCCCTGAGAAGAAGCAGCCGTCGAGTTTCATGAGGCATGGCAACGAGCCTTGCGCAGATAGGGGAGCTCNACCCAGGGGGAAAAAAGAAAAAAATAAAGGAAGAGTTTCTTTAAATCTCTGAGGACTTACAGATCAAGATGACACACAGCTACACTGAGAGATAAAACAGCACCTTCCACACCACTATGAGGAAAAAGGAAGAAAAAGGTAAGGCTTAACAGTAAATATGTATCTGGTATAGGTTCTCTTTTTAAAGACTTAAATAATTTAAATTAATTCTGCTGCCAGTATGCAAGCAAATACTTCTGACCTAACCATAACCCACCTGAAGTCTGCCTGAGTGATACCAAAAAACTCCCCACCTTTTGGAGACGATTTCAAATTAATTCCACCTAGCTTCATATTTTGAAATCTGAGCCAAGTTACCTTAAATCAAAACAAAACAAAAAACAACTAGAATTTATCCAAAATGTAAATGACTTTTAGGAGGCAAAATAAGCACAATTTAGTATGGAAGGCTCTGCAGAGGCCCCTTTACAGTTCCATTTGTGATTGCACAAAAGACCAGTACAACAGCAGTAATCGGACAAAACAAGGTAGTTATTTACAACACTGCTACAAATAAAATATGTTTTTCCAGAATCCCTTGTTCAGAGCTTGTATATTATACATAACATTAGCACTGGGGAAAAAAAATTAGACAAACATGTATTTTATACAGATTAATCCTTTTGAAAAAGGACAAAGTACAATAGTTTCTAACTAGTTTAGAGCAGTTACTTGTTTCATATATGTAAAACTAAGAAATTGGCACTAACATTTATTTTCATTAACAAGAATATTGCATTAAAGACAATGGTACAGAAATGCAGTTAAGGCTTCTATGCATATTGCCATGTTCTGTAATTAAACATCTGCTTTGTAAACTCATTCTAAAACTCACCAAATAATTATACAAAAAAACTTTGTTAAACTCATTCCATTGTGAGGATTAATGGAAAAGTTCTTTGTAAAATAGATTATTAGCCATCAAGTTGTTTATTAAAGTGTAATTTATGGCAAATCACAGTAATTTAAATATGCTTATACTTGGATCCTCCTGAAAAGATACACTGGAAAGGCAAAACTGGTTTGAAATATTGATCCCATTAGGTTAATTAATTTAATCTCTGCTCATCCATCTAAACAGACTATTGTACTTCACAATGAGAAGGAATCTGGCTCCTGGCTAGCATCACTTTGCCCAAGGGACATTTTGAAGGCGAATTTCTAGTAATAATGTCAGAAATCGAGTCATGATATTACTCAGGTTTTCTCTATACTGATGTGATGCCTTAGCACAGTTTTGCCTGATCACCATACTTTATGAGCAAAATTATACTGATGACAGTATAAGACCATTAACAATCTCATCTTCAGAAGCTCAACAACTCTGTAAATCAGACATCTGGAGAAAATGTAGTGGCAGCTTACATGGGAACACTAAGAAGTGTCCCATCCCCCTTCTCCAACAGTCAAGTCATGACAAGATCCTCCAGTGCAACACTGAGTGTGGCACCCTGAATATCTCAATTTTAATGTACAATAACAGAATGCCAGGCATAATTTAGCTCTAAAGTTTTGTGAAAATACACACACAAGAGCCATAACAATTTACAAACAGAGTTAACAGCTCCTTCCCCCAATAAAGTGAATGCCAAAGAATGGCCAACAGCTGTGGATGAATGCCTTCCTTCTCTACCCTCGAGATTACCACAGCATTTTTAAAATGTCATGCACAATGAACTTTTGAATTAGTTTAATTTGCTGGATGAGCATTACAGCTGCAGCCTCAATTATTCATGTTTCCATCTTCGCTTTAAAGCGACTGAGGTAACAACACAGAAATTTACTAGCTCTTAAACATTCCTCCTCAAGACTTTTATCTGGGTAATTTTAACTTCACTACTAGAAAATACAGTAATAGGTTTGTGGCTTCAGGTGATGCTTTCTTGAGAAATGAGGTCCTGTCTATATATGTCCTGTTATTTATGACTGTTTTATATCTATAAACTAGGTCCTGTCTATATATGTCCTACAGTACATCCATATTTATTCACATCTGCAGTGCTTTCAGTCTGACACTTTAATAGAAAAAGAATGTTGCCTATCATCACCGAAGCCCACCATCTGCACTAGTACTGCAATATCACTGAACAAGTGGGTTGTGCTGAGTTTTGGTTTGCTTTAAAAAGCATTTTCATGTAATTTTAGGGAGAAGTTTCCCATTCCATCCTAACACAAAACAACAAACATCATTTTTGGGGAAATAAATCTCCTTCAAAATATGTACAAGTAGGAATATCTCTAACATCTGTGAAATAAGTTTCTTTAGAGCAGTGAAAAAGCTCTTTCCGAAGAAATCAGAATGCTATTCCTGTGAATGGCTTTGTAACAGTTACGTATCTGGAATGTCAAGAGATTACAAGATGCACGTATATCCTGTTGGCAACCAAAAAAACCACTTTTGATATTTGTTAGATAACCAAACTCTTGCAACTTCTCCTTCTTATATCTACCTCAGCTTTCAAGATGTCAAAAGAACTACATGCAGATGAAGAAAAATAAATTGTCCCCTTTTAATACAAAATTCCTGATAATTCAATTGTTCAGTCTAGCAAAAAAAAATTTAATGGCAACTAACCCTAGATTATTTTATGTTTACAAACTTTGTGGGGTTTATGTTTCCTAACTCTGTTTTTTCTATCATCTCCCTTAGATTACTTTCATCCTAAGGTTTGTTTTAGTTTATAGAGAATATTTAGCCAACTATAAGCATTAGTAACAAAAGCAGGTTGTTGAAGACTGTAGAGCAGTCAAAAGCACCAAATACCTCATCTTCTGCATTCACCAAATCTCTTTGTCTCCACAGGTAGCAGTATTTATAAAATCACCTCAAATTTATGCACTAGAGATAATCTAACTTTGTAAAATAAAAAGCAAAAGTATAAAAGTTTTCAGTCACATTCAAAATTGTAACACATAAAAAGATCAAAATCAAATATATACAATATAAAAATAAGTTTGTTATTTTCTTTATGAAAGTTATAATACATGGCTGTAATACATGTTGATACATCAGTCACAGATGTATTTGCAAATGCTTGTTCCACACTATGGCTGGACTCTGGGTATGATATCTCCCTGGGGATATTCCTCAATTTCAGCATGAAACATCAGTTCTAAAGGAGAAATAAAAGAATGGTATTTTCATGTAAAAAATTCACCTGAATACAATCTTGTTATTACCAGAAAGTGCTCTAGCATTCCCCCAAGCATCCTGCTTTTCTTACAAATCATAACAACAATTCAGCAATGCAAAGGGCCCATCCATTGTCTTTAAAAAACTATTGCTGGCTCCCCAAAATTAGTGACAGTGTTAGTATAGACAGTGTAGTATCTTTCTGCATTCAACCTGGACACTAATCCAGAACTCTGATGGAGATCGAGGGATTGTTGAAGTTTTGAGAGTGTCAGACTCAAGAAGAAAGATTCCTGCTTACAGTTTCATCAATTCATGGATGTACCTGCTCTATGTATCACTGCCTAAGTTAGCAACACTAGAACCTGTAATGTAAAGAATCATGAATGATATTGATCACACCACTGTTGACTGCTTGCCATCACCTCAGCAGCCCAGGCATAGGAGACAGCCTGAGGTGAACAGTGAAGAGCTCCTTGCAGAGAAACTCAGCTAGGCACACTAGCTGAACTTGAAATGCATTCAGCATTTGCAAAAGGAACATTAATAACATAAAAGAAATTTCTAATACACAAGCAGAATAAATACAAATATTCAAAATACTTTTTTTTTTTTTTTTTTCAATGAACAAGTGACACACTTTCATGTTCAAAATTCATGTTGCTTCAGCCAGGAGAAACAAGACTCTTAAATCACTGGATTTTTTCTTTATAAAACCAAATACAGACACCAACATCCTAAGAAGCTCCTGCTTTGGTGACTTTTTAGGTGATTGTTTTTTCTCGGCATTAATCTGTAACACCAAATGCAGAGCACAGCAGATAAAAGCCTGAACAAACAACATTTTCCTATTAACATTTCTTACCTTCACTGTGGTCTAGCTCTGGTCTATAAGACAAGAAGATCCAACTTGTTCCAACTAGAACAGACACTACCAGATTTACCACAACCCATGGCTTAACAATTTCTTCTTCTGTACCAGCCATCCTGGGAAAAGCACATCAACCTATTAGCCACGGGTTTGCTAGTATGTACAGGTTACAATAATAATTTCAGTAGAATATCTTAACAAGCTTAGTTAAGATAAATATGAAAACAGAACTACTTGTACCATCCTGATGTTGCAAAGGCCTGGTAAAGAGCATGACTACCAAAGATTCAGCTAGGAAACCCTATTACCTCATACAGAATGTCCATTTGTAGATTTCAACAGCAAATTCATTTTCTTAGCCAAGAGACAGAAAACAAAAATCAAAATGCACAGTCAAATTGTATTGTGGTGAAGGACACTGCACAATGTTGTCAGTCCTGTCTTTTAAGTACTTCTTCATGGGGCAGCAAGGCCCCATGAACAGCAACGTCGAGGTAGGCCTAAGCAGGCCAAAATAGGCTTATACATGTCCTGGCTTGCCCAGACATGTTTTTCTGCTCTCCCTCCTTTTGTTTTAGGGAGAAGCAACTGCAGGAAAGAGGACAAAGAACCTGGAGCCACTGTGTCTAAGGACCCTGGCCATTTGCATCCTGTGGTAAACAAGATGCACAAGGCATACACAAGCTGAGTGTAAGGCCTGCATTCTGCCTTAAAAAGGGTAAAGCAAGCCTATGGCTTCACCTAATATGGTCAAGCTTGGCTAACTGCCAATGTCCAAAGGCCCATTAGTCTCAGGCTGTATTGATAAAAGTAGGTTAGCAGGTGACACAATGTGCTCTGCCCCTGTATTTGTGCTTGCCTGCTTGCTTACTGCTTGTATCCTGAACTGCCTGGAAACTGCCTTCCAAGAATTTACCAGGAACATGCTCTAAATGCCTCCACGCAACTGGCCTGCATAGCCAGCGTGACATCTGTGCCAAGACTGCACATCGCAAGGCATGCCTGCCTGCCTACACCTGAAAGTCTCCTACCAAGTCAGGAAGTCCTGGAGATACAGAGATCATCCAGAGGAGATCAGGAGCAGGTCAGAGGTTGTCTGCATCCTTTCCCCAGCACCTTGAAGCCTGGGAAGAATTAGAAGTGGATGACAAGACAGTAGCAGAATCCCCTGAAAGCGTTTGTGTACTGTCTGAAGCTGTAGCTAGCCCTGCGAGTTGGGAAATTATATTTTGTGAGTAAATGCTTAAGCCTCTTGTAATTCACCATTGCTTTCTGCCTTAAGCAGAAAGGATCGCTTTGAGTCCATCTAGTGAGCAAGCGGTATACTGACCACAAGCAGTACACTAACCACAGCAACCTTCTCTTCCAGTTCAATTGAGTTCAATTAATGTTATATATTATTACTAGTTATTTCTAGATCCTGTTATTACCTGTATAAAGTTTCCATGACCAATGCGAAGAACCGATTATTATTAAAATTAGTGATCAGGGTGGTGAGAGCTCTGAATATTGAATATTAATAAACAACATTAATCTTTAAAAACAATCTTGCATTAATTACCCCTCCACTACAGCAACCTGTCTGTCTGGAAGCCAGTGCAAGGACTTACGTATAGATGCTGTGGAGTGGATGATATAGGGCTTTAATAAGCCAAACCAGCAAATTTTCATGTAAATGCTTTTATTCTACTTTTTCTGGTCTATTTTAAAAACTCATGTGCAACTAGAGTTTAAGTCCATCGAGTATCCACACTTCAGGAAGTAAGTTTTGTATGGAATTTCCTAGCATGAAACAATGCTTTGTATGTTATGCCAGCTGCGTCTGCTAAGCCCTTGCATCTCGTGTCAGACATGCTTCTTTTTCATAACATTGTGATGTTCACTTCTTGGACAGATTAGACTGTTTCCTTCAACACCAGTGTTGACATGCTACAGAATATCCTGCCCTTAAACACAGAAGGGTGACTTCAGCAGGGTCCCGTTTCTCTGGCCAAAGAGATTATGAAGGTTTCTGCCAGGTTACATTTTTAGCATCATTCCATCAGGCTCTTGTTTGAGGTATAATGGATTTGTGACCAACTGGTCTTTGAGTTGTCTTGTTTCTGTTAAATTATCAAAGATTCAGGACAAGCTCAGACAGAGGCAGGTTTAGTGCTGAAATTCCTCATTAGTAACTTATGTATTTTGTATAATCTTTTCAATCCACTAGTTTGATTAAGGTTCCTAAGTCAGCAATGTTATTATTTACAGAAGTGATTTCTTATGTCTCCTACCAGATGCTGCCATTTTCCGAAGGTGGTGTGTAGAGGTTAATTCTGTCACATGTCATCTGCTGGCTTAAGGACAAGATAAGAGCAGCAAAGTACACTAGAAGAAATGGAATTAGTAGTGTCAGATATAAACTCCCAAAATGCTGTTTCATCATGACATGATAACAATCACTAAATTTTCTTTCCTTTCAATCCACTGATTCCAATGATATAGTCCTTCAATTCATTCTCTCTTCTTCAACATTCCCCAACTCACCAAAATCTGGTTTCTGCACTTCTGCAAATGATCAGCTACATCAAAGGTGGCATCTTGTGATTCTGGTTTTTGTGCTGTGTTCTGTATTGAGAAGTGGGAAACTAACAGGCCCACTAATGCTACTGTTGCAAATGCTTAAAAATTATGTAGCAAAGTGTTCATACCTTTTGAAAATATTTTCAAATGCTGAGCAAGTCACATACTCTGAATCAGAAAATAACCAAGGTGGAAGATTTCACTAAAAAAATCTTATGTAAACATTTTTGTTTACTGTCTCTTCTAGACAACTTCTTCTCCACTTAAAAGTACTTACAGAAAGAGGCTACTGCTGCTGGGTCTAGGGTCAGAAAGCCCCTCAGTGCAATTGATGCTTTTGCCAAATCAATCCTGGTAACAAAAACAAGTCATTGACACAGCCCAGTAAAACAGTGATATTGTTCCTCTAACAGTATTCTGCTGTTCTTTTACTTTTTGCAAGATATCTCCTGCTTCTGTTACAGTGCCTCAACACACAACTATATCCTGCACACATGGCAATGGTACTCATTATGTCAAATTCAAGAAAGCCTGAAACTACAGAGGATATTCTCTGAGGTTTGCAGCTTTCACACTGCAATCCCTCCTGGCAGGGAGAACGTGAAGAGATCTGTCCCCTTTCTAAACCCTACCATCAATTTCATTATGAGTTATGCTATTGTAACTGCTCACGTAGCTTACATCAGTATAGGAGGAATGAAGACTAACTCAGGTGTCCTCCTTGCCACCACCTCATGAAAAAAAAGTCACGATTTTTTCCATAGCACTGACTACTCCCCTGGCATGATGCTGCCATGGAAACTATCTGTAACTAAGAAAAACATCTATGGCATCTACTCTGTTTATGTTCTTTTTTGGTCCTCTTTCTGTTCATTCCACTCTTAAGACATAATGCAGACACCTCAGCTAAGACAGGAAAACTTTACACATCCATGCTGCAAAACTGACTGGGGAAGAGATTCACATGAAAAGTAACCTGACAGAAACTTCAGTTGTTTTTCACTGCTCTCCCTCACAAGGGAAAAAAAAAGGCAGCTCTTCCATCTACTTCACCTCATGATCACACGAACAGCACCAGCACATTGAAGTAAAGATACAGGCAATAGATGGAAATGAATAATAAAGGTCTGAATGCCCAAGTACATCTTTTTTCTGTAGAGTCAGCCATGTGTAAAATCATGAAGCGTATCACATTAAATGATCAAGACCAGATGAAAATATGCCATAGTAACAAGAATGGAACATACTGCACACAAATTACATACACCTTTGAAATTCAAATGTATTTTACCTGTCAAAGGCTGATACTGTACTGATAGAGAGCAACAAATAGAACAAACATTGAGCTGGGTATGCCAGTGTCTTATACTGCTCAAGCAGGTTAGAAACAGTGGAAAGCTGACTTCCTGCCAAAATGTAGATAACAATAACATTCCATACAGCATATCCAGCAAGGAAGCCATGGGTAAAGAGTCCTATCACCCTGAATAGAGGGAAAAAAAAATCATTAGACAAAGTTTCATGTCTTGAATTTGTGACAGACAGAAATGGCATATGAATCCATGTGTTCAGCCTTGCCACTCTAGCCTTTCATAGATTTGTTTTTCTGATCTAGTTTTACAGCTTTTAAGTGACAAGACCTCTGACTCCTCCCTTGACAGACTAGGCCCTTAAACTGATCCTATCGCTACTTCATTACTGCTACAGAAATCAAGTAATTTCACTTGCTGCCTGTAGCTTCCCAAGAGCACTGCCCCTTACACTTAACACGAAGCTCTTTAGACATGTCCCCAAGTTATTTTTTTAATTATCTTCCTTGCTGAGAAAAAGCTGAGAAGGAAGTGCAGGCTTCCAGATAAAAATACATCAAAGAAGAAAATGGCTGGCATCTTCCCATTCTAAATCACATCACAATCACATCTGAAAAAAAAAACAAAACTTTTTTTCTGTTGTGTACAAGCTTATGTCCCAGTCCAATTTCACTCCTCCTCCTTTTTCACCAATTTAATTCAGAATTATCTGAACTCAGGTATTTTTGTTCTAGTCATATAGCTGATGATAGTCAAATCTTGTTTTATAACACACATTTTTTCTGTAGATCTCTAATATTTTCGTTACCAGATCAATCTCTTGATATCCAGATTTTGTTTGAATCTTTGCAATATGACTTCCTTAGTTATCCCCTTTGTAAGTTGCATTTCATATGTGGTGTCTAGGCTATAAATATTCTTGACAACACATAACCAAAAGCTAGAGATCTGAGAAAATTTATACCTGCTGCATCCCCAACCACCATTTATTAGCAAAAGTGCTAACATTCAGGGAGAAGGAAAAAAAAAAAAAGCCACACCACAAAACCCGTTTTATCTGCTTATTTACAACAAAACATTTATCTTCCACCTGAAACTTCGGTGCACTGAGAGTGCAACATCTCTGGTTGTCCATGAAGCCTTCACATCCATAAGTACATTGATATTTTCAGTGGTTTTAATCAATTCTGCACGGTCAGCTGCCTGAAAACGCCCTGAAAGGATGAGGATGTTAGCTTTAGAGACTACTGTTACCTTCCATCAGCATTTCTGCATTAATACTTATAGTGTTAAAAAGCTGTAAATGTCAGAAGTTCTATTCTTCTCTCCACTTCCTACCCTTTGCCAGTTTACATTCATGCCAGGATGCCTCTTCTCAGTGCAGTGCATCCTGGTGGGTCAGGCTACGGATTTAAGAATGTGCAAAACATTTTGGGTAATTACCAAAAAAATTTTAAAAACCCAAACAACCCAAAAAATTTACAATTGAAAGACTTTTGCAATATAGTGAATGATAGCCTCAGGGTACTGTGACACCTGTGACACTATCAGGTCAAATAAGCTCAGCTGGGTACTAAGAAACAGCCTTTTTCACTCATGTCATGGAATTCAAACTTTCGACCAAACATGCCAGCACAGCAACACTAACATTCACTGTTGAAAAACTATCAAAATTTCTTTTCCAAGTATTTTTTGTTCTAGAAAACTCTTTTAAAAAATCCTTCTCAATGCTGCAATATTTTTATTTTAAATACAATAATGTTTTAATTGTGAGATAAATCACAAGATGTACTCACGGTTTTTTTCAACAAACACTTTGCTGACAGGCTGGCTAATTCCAGTGGGAGCAGCAAACACAGGCTGCTGATCTAGGCTCTTTCTGTGTTCATCTTCAAGGATGTCTTCCTCCTCCACTTCCAGCTCATTGGAAGAGTGTGTTTCAGCTGGCCGAGATTTCCTGTCAGCATAGAACATACAATGAGCCAGAGAAAGAACAGGAAATATGATGGAAAATCTGAAGACTATCCTTGCAGCTTTCTTCTCAGCTGTGCAGGTTCAGAAGGGGAATTAGAAATACTGGGAGTTGACCATGTAGCACTTTGGGACATGGTCTAGTCACCATGGAGATGTAAGGTGGACTTGATCATCTGAGAGATCTTTTCCAACCTTAAGGGTTCCAAGACTCCTATGAACATTTTTCATGTCTAATTTGACTGATAACCAAACAGACTACTGACATGTATAATATTACCCCCATTTATAATTTTAAGTATTAAAGTTCTCATGGAGTTAACTAACTAAATCCATAAAACTAGTCCTTGATTTTGATTTTTTTTTTCTTCTTGTTTAAATTCTTTCCTCTTTCAGTAATGTGGTAATACGTATCAAGAGATAAAACTATTTGGGGAAAAAAAAAAACAACAAATCAAACTAAATACAAGGCCAGAAAGTGGATCCTTTTGTTGGGAAGGCAACTAAAATGCTTTAAAGGCATAGTTCTGGGAGAAAGGCAAATAAAAAGGATGAGAACACAATTTTGTTTCTCATAAAACTAAGAAAAAAATTAGTAAGAATGAAAGAAAGCAGTTAACATGTTTGACTGTTTAATGCTTATGACTGAAGTAGTAGACTCACAACTGTAATGCATCCAGCTATGCATAAAACAAACAAGTGAAGTTAGGTTTTACCATGGCAGGAACTGCACACATAGTATTTATTGTACAGGCTGAATGGTTTCGCAGACTTCAAGATTTTACATTTTTGTAATGTGACAATGTAAAATACTACTCAGTCACATTCATTATCACAGTTATTCCAGATTTTGAGTTTTGTCTCACTTTGTTCTTTTTCTCTGTTTGCGGATCACTGTTTCTTCAGCTTCAGGGACATCCATGCCATTTCCATTCTGAAACAAGGATGCAACATTTTGCTGGGTAAAAGAGGTCTCAGAATCTGGAGATTTAAAATAAACCAAATGGAAGTTTCACAGCTTTCATAAAAATGGAAGTATATTCACTTACATAGATGAATAGTTGTTATACAAACACAGTGGCAGAACTGAAAGGTCTTTGAGCTCTGAGTGAGATAAAAGGATTTATTGTTGTATTGCCATTACCAGCATGGATGTTTGTACTTTACGGAATCTGCAATCAGAAACTGAAACTTTAAACTACCAGACTACCAGTAGTCTCACTCTGATTACTTTCAGCTGTTTTAAGTAAAAAAAGCATATGAAATGTTTTACCAATCGGTGCTCTTTCCGATCTACAACTATTTCGCGTATGTCATGGTAGGCCTAGGCAAGCCAAATTGGGTTTATACCTTTCCTGGCTTGCCCAGACATATTTTTCTGCTTTCCTCCTGCTGTTTTAGGGGAGAGCAACGGC
>VWYK01064805.1:0-10149 GCA_013399775.1 Semnornis frantzii | reverse complement strand
TATGTTTAAGGCAAATACTTTTTAAAATTGCAATGCAATTTCAAAACAATCTCTCCACTCTACTGGAAAGTAAAATCCTTAACAGAAATCAAATCAGCTTCTCCTATTGGAAGCTGATCATCAGCAATATTGATTCACAAATAGCCAGGGCTGCCCTGAAAAGCCAAGAGCTGTGTCAGAGGGTTACAGCTGCACAAATCCATTCTTGAAAGTGATACACAGAATCAGCTGTCACTGCTGCCCTATTCTAGCTCACACAGAAACTTTCTTCTGAGGAGCAGAACAAGAATCAAAATTCATCTCCTTCTCTGAATTGTGTTTTGGAAGATTCAGTCTCTTTACACTATCTACTTCATGAACCCTGAGTAACTGAATTTCTGGATTAGATGCCTGAATCAGCTATTCAGTACTTTCTACTATTCAAGGTTAACACAAGCAGATAATTTTATCCTCTTATTTTTAATAAGTTCAAAAGATCAGATTAATTTTTCAATATCACGCTGCAGAGATAAGTAGCATCAGATCAAGGCACATTTTTTGCCAGAGTAACAATATTTTTGTGCAAGAAACAATAGATTTCCATTAAGATGACAAATGATCCACTCTCTGTTCCATTTAGTGCTCGTTGCAGGTTAGGCAATGGTTGCAAGCATTTTTTTTATGATATACCTGGTACTTTTATTGTGTCATAGCTTCTTCCCTTTATTATGACAGTTGAGAGCTCCTCCGATGCTACAGTCTTCCTCAAGTCTCGTTTGTCATGGAAGTAAAAATAATTCAATGTTGATAGCTTAATTACTTTATGTGCTGTAGCTGAAAAAAAAAATCCTCGAATAGCTGTGCACTGTTTCAGATTTTAACAGAGAGAAAATAGTAACAGATTTCAAGCCTTCTGATTAAGTCACTCTGACCTATCACCATTCTACAGGTCAAAGGGATTATTCTAGGCGAGGGTAAATTTGTGTGCTTGTTTGTGACTCGCTACTTACATAGATATAAGCACAATGCTTTACAGCCCCCCTTTGGAAAAAAAAATATCTCTTTGGGTTCAGGAAGAAAACGGATTTGTCAGCATTCTTCATAATCATATGGGCATAGCTTTCTATCTTAATTAATTTATTCGATAAACTAGAAGTTGTCAGTCTAATTTTGCTTTAAGACAAGTTTACTGTTGCCAAAATCAGTCATGCAGCATGTGAATTTTCTTAAGGTACTTTATGAATTTTCTTAAGATACTTTATGAATTTCGACTCTGGGTATTTTTCTCTTTGTATTTCCAGAAGCACCTACCTCCTTAGTACTCCTTTTTTGCACCTGTTCTACACTCATATCTTAAGTTTCTTGCTGTTTCTTAATTTGTTCAACCAATAATCAAACACCTATAAACTTATACAAGGAGCAGAGAATGTTTCAAATATTCAATTCTGACACAACTCTCCCTCTCCCAAAGATCTACTTCCTGGATGACATTGTGACAACTTTGAATTAAAGACAGGCAGATCTCCCCAAAATTCAATTAACTGTTTTGGGAGGGGGTTTTATGTAGATAAACTTGGCTAAAAATGTAAGAAATATCTTGGAGAATAGAAACTCTAAATCAATTTGTAGTAGGCTGAACTTGCATTAGTATCTCATTATAAAGACAAATTTGCATATTAATTGAATAATGAAGAAAAATAGAGTAATGGATAGATTGTAAAATGATCAGGTAAAATAACTTCAGATGACTGTTTTTTATAACACCACATATCTTTTATAAAAGCATGTCAGAGCTGAACAATTATACTTATTTTTGTGATAAATGGATGATTCCTCTAACCAGTTGAACTTGTGTGGGAGCTGAACGATGGCTTTGTCTACCATAATGAATAATGGTTTAACTGATGTCAATAAGGTAATATTAGACTGAAAGGAGAATTAATTGAAATGAGACTTTAACCTGCCCAAAAAATGCAAACACTTCCCAAGTCTAGGGGCAACCTGTGAATACTGAAAAGAGAATTCTACAGATTATAGCTGCTTGGTTGATCATATATTTTGAATGCATCCGAAAACATACTTTAAATTTTAGAGCTGCCTATTACTGTGTTTTCTAGTAATTTACTCTCTAGATAGATATTTACTATTGTGGCATCGCTCCATTAGCTTACTTTGCATATATCAGGTTGCTGTATTCTCACTCAATATAAACAGGAACACAGTACACTGAAATGTACATCTGCAGAAGAAAGATAGCTATTGTAATCATAATTAATGACCATTTAGAATGTCATGTCTTCTCTTCCTCCTTGACCTTGTTTTGCTTTTAAAATCCATTTTTACCAGTTGAAAATCATAACTGAAATTGAAAAGTGGTGGGTTTTGATATGTTTCTCCTCAAACATTCATTTACTATTCACAAAAATCTTCATAGAAAATCTTCAAATAGAATTAAATACTTGAAGTTTATCAAAACCAGATAAAAATCTGATTTTGAATTAAAACTGCAGGGCTTTTCAAGACTGGAGCACAATTCAATTAAACACTATTCCATTTGCCCTAGGGAAGCTCTACTTGTGTCATCAGTACAAGTGTTGTCCTGTATTTTCTGTGAGCACATCAGACAGCAGTTTAGAAGATGAGACTTTTCCCTCCAAAATAAGCTTGATGAGACATAAATTTAGTTAGAGAAAAACTGAAAATAGCCTTACCTTAAAATAAGTATGTCAACAAGCAGGACTACAGCCCAGAGAAGTCAAAACTTAGCGGTAAATAGAACTCAGTGCTAGATAAAGTTCTTTCCCAAAATACTTCTCATTAAATTGTTTATCCTGATTAGTCAGCTAATTATAGTGCAGATACTGTGTTATTACTACTGACTAAGAATTTTCAATTAATAGAAAATGTTCTAGTTGGGAAAATCCTTATTGAAATAAGAGTTTTACAGAAACGTATCTGTTTCAGTGTTACTTTAATGAAATGCTGGCTTGGATGGGATATTGTCCTGTGTCCATTCTGTTCTGTCAGACACAATCAGTTTTCTAATGTTGATGTGAACTGAAGGTGGAGTCTCGGTTTCTAATTTTTAAAAACTTCTCTAACAGAGATTTTTTCCTGCTTTCTGCAACTTAAGCCTCCTTTTGTGTGTAGAAAAAGTAATGCAACATTTTCAGAGCCCTGGAATTTTATGGAACAGGAATGGTGGTGTTCAATCAGCTGTATTATTTGCATGAGATACATGGATTAAGTATTTTTTTTCTTTTTGATTAATTCTATCCAAAATATAATTCAACCTAAGATTTTCTTTAAGGAGCAGTGTTGAGCTTCAGGGTGATGGTAAGAGTGGCAGGAATCATGCCACATAATGACAGAATCCAGTATTTCTAATGCATGCACTGAAGCATATTCCTTACTGAATAAGTCAGAGAAAATAATGTGAAGGTTAAAAGACAGTGCTGCTAGCCTTTTACGTTTCCACCAAAATTATCCTGGTCTGCTACATGCATTCTCTTTCACACACAGAAAGTGGCATTTAAACTTCTTCTCAGATATATATTTTATTGGCTTTTACCATGTATCCAACATCCTTAATTATCACCTTAGTCTTTCAAACTTAATATAAACAAATGGAAATATGCTAGGTGAAGGAAAGACTGAGAACTGCACCAGCCTGCTGCCGCTTCCTGCACATACTATGTGGGCTGGGCAGCAGGCTTCATGGGGTCCTCCCTTGGGAGATTGTGAAGGCAGTGAGAACCACCCCCAAAACAGTGTTCTAGTCTTTATTATGTACGAGATGCTTCATCTTCTGAAGGAGTCAGCACAGTTCAAAAGGATGAAGAAATACATTCTGGTAACCATTAGAGAATCTAAACAACTGGTTTGTGCTTAGATTCTGGTTACAGATGGAAATTTGAGTACTCTTGCATCCAAAGAGCTGCATTCAGGAACAATGAAATTAGGTAAAGAAACAGATACATTCTTAGAAGTTCATTTGCACAGTGTTAAGATTTTGGGATGAGTTTTGGAGATAACATTTTAGCGATAGAATTTTAGCACATACATGGAGAAACTGCTCAGAAAATAGCATTTTTTTATTCCAGTTGTCTACTGTATTGTACTTTTTGTAATCACAGATTATTGTCTCGAGTGGGTGCATTTAATATTAACTTAATATTGTAAAAAATGTCAGCATCAGGTTCGAAACGACTGTGCATCCAGTCTTTAGTGTGCAAGAACTGAAGCAAAACAAAAGATAGTTTATTGTACTTCAACTCTTGAAAATTAAGAGTTAAATCAAACTGGCAAATCTGCTTTCCTTTAAAACAAAACAACAGCAACAATGACAATGACAAAAAAAAAATCTTAAGAAACTTTGCATGGAGATTTCTCTCTGATAGAATGAAGCAATGAAAAAACTTACTATGGATTTTAAAAAGTCTTTTATGGGATGTAGTCCAGATGTGATGCTGAAATCTGCCCACTTTGATTTTAGTTCTAATACTGCTGTGCTGTTTAATGTTTTTGTCAATGAAATAGACAGAAGGATGGAGTGCGCCGTCAGCAAGTTTGCAGATGACACCAGGCTGAGTGGTGCTGCTGATACACCAGAGGGATAGGATGTCATCCAGAGGGACCTGGACAAGCTGGACAGGTGGGTCCAGGTGAACCTCATGAGGTTCAACNGCCCCAGGTGAACTACATGAGGTTCAACAAGAGCAAAGCAGAGTTCTGCACCTGGGCCAGAACAATCCTCACTATCAATACAGACTGGAGGATGAGATGATAGGAAGCAGCCCTGAGGAAAGGGACTTGGGAGGCGCTGATGGACAGGAAACTGGACATGAGCAGACAGTATGTGCTTGCAGCCCAGAAGGCAAATCACATCCTGGGCTGCATCAAAAGCAGTGTTGCAAACAGATCCAGAGAGGTGATTCTGCCACCTTGCTCTGAGACTTCATGTGGAGTACTGCATCCAGGTCTGGAGCCCTCAATATAGGAAGGACATGGACTTGATGGAGCGGGTCCAGAGGAGGGCCACAAAAATGATCAGAGGGTTGGAGCACCTCTGCTATGAGGACAGGCTGAGGGAGCTGGGGTTATTCAGCCTGGAGAAGAGAAGACTCTGGGGAGACCTAATAGCTGTCTGAAAGAGGCAGTACCAGCACCTGAAAGGGACTTACAAGAATGATGAAGAGAGACTGTAGAGATAGGATGAGGAACAATGGCTTCAAACTAGAGAAGAGCAGACTTAGAGTGGATGTTAGGAACAAGTTTTTACTGTGAGGGTGATAGAACACTGGAACAAGTTGTCCAGAGAGGTGGTTGTGGACCCATCCCTGGAGATATTCAAAGTGAGGCTCCAGAGGGCTCTGGCTGAGAATGTCCGTGCTTCCTGCAGAGGGGGTTGGACTAGATGACTTTTGGAGGTCCCTTCCAGACGGCACCATTCTATGATGCTATGATCCGATGCTACAGTGTTAGGGAAAACATCACTCAGATGTTTAGGCACAGAATTAACATTTACCTTAGAATACTTTAGTTAGTCATAATTTAGTTGTGTGAAAGCAGCGCTTCAGTCATGATTGAGCTTAAACTTTTTTGTTTTGCCTTCAAAAAAAGTTTTACCCTGCTTTTGATAGCAAGTTGCCACTTCGTGACATTTATTTTATCTTGTAGGGCACCCTTAGCCAGCAGATATATTGTTCATAAAACTGGAAGCTTAGGTGCTCCCTCAGACAAATGTGTCTTAGCCTATATATGCCCAGAGCATGGACGCTCCTGTGTATTGCTGCATCTAAACAGATAACAGTGCATTTCAGGGTTGTTTTTGTTTGTTTGTTTGTTTTTAATTAAAAGTCTTATGAGGACAAAAGCTCAGGATCTGACTGTACCCCAGAATATTACAAATCAAGTTTTCACTAAGCTTTGTGGTCACCCACTAAGACTTAAAGTAGTAATAATTTTAAAAACATATCAGTTTTCTGAAGAACCATGTCTAGTGTAATTGTATTTACAAGGCATTTCTCCTGAGTGGTTAGCCGTGAAATTAAAGTTAATAGGTAAAAATTATATATACAGATCTATAAACAAACAATTTTACAGAAAGTCACAGGATGTCAGGGTTTGGAAGTGACCTCTGGAGGTCATCGAGTCCAACTCCCTGGCCAGAGCAGGACCATATAAAAGTCATATTGTAATTTATATATTCTGGTACTTGTGGATCCTCAGAGATGCTATGAAGAATTACATTAGGCTCATATTTTACCTTTCAACATTATGAAAGGGAGAAAAAGAAACTGAAGATAAATTCTAGCCATAGTGGAGTCTCAGGCAAAAAGTGCATATTATGGGAAGCCTTGGGCAAAGGTGACATGGGTACATATTCAACTATTACCTTTTTTTTCATATAAAATATAATTTTTATATATTTTGTATTAAATATAAAATGCAGAAAAGGACAAAATATTAAAACAGGTAGTGTAGTTATAACTACAGCTTGAATTTTAACCAAGATGAGTTAAAACACTAGTTAGCTTTTTTCAATGTTATGGTTGCACCATTTTTGTTCATGATACCCTTTCTAAATTAGTTTTAGCTGTAAGAATCACATACCACATAGAGGTTAACAGCAAATAACTTTACCTTACATTTTGAGATAATGTGGTACTCCTTTGTTTGCTTTCTACTCTATTGTTTCACTGGACAGTCTCAAGTTAATCTGCTGGTTTACTTTTTCCTGTAGGCTTTGATTTGTATTAGACAGTAGCCCCATTACGTGTGCAGCTCTACTGTTTCAACAGCTCCAGACCACAGTCTTCTTGAATTTTTCTACATTTTCTGTTCTCTCAAACTGTTTCCCCTGGAAACTGCATTTCACTAATGTTTCATGTCACCAAATAGAAACTTCAGTAATAACAATATTGAAGAGGACTGATCTTCCTTAGGGAAGTTCCTACCTAGAAATTGCCCTGACTCTCCCCACTGTCCCTGCCTATTTTGTACATCTGTGGTAGGTCTAGAGGAAAAATGGGGTGGTATGTGGTATAGGAAAACTATATAGAAAGTGTTTGTTATGCAGAAAGTCTACTGCAATGTAGACCAAGTATGTTTACTCTGTTTGCTGTTGAGTAACACTGGAGGAATTCACTAGACAGACAGCTGGAAGAGCAATACCAAAACTCATTCTTTTATAATCATATGAAGTCTAGTTTCGTACTTATTTCTTTCTTTTTACTTCCACTGCTTAGCATCTGTATTGATGCAGTATCTCAAAAATCAGGGTGGTTCATATGGCTTCAAAAGCCACAAAAATAATGGCTTATAGTCTATGGTAGAAAAAAGTCAGTCTCAAAGAGTCTTGCATTTTCTCTCTTCTTTACATTGCAGACTCTTCTGCTTCCTGACACTCTTCTCATTCTTCTGCTTTAGTCCTGCATTCTTGTTATGTATAGTTTCTACGTGTGTGCTTTCCTGCTTGCCGAGATGTTCCCTTTCTGCTGGTAGTTGATAGCCTCCAAAAAGTGCCTTTTATTCAGTCTGCTCACAGTCCCTATATATTGGGTCCTATCTTCTTTTAATGGTTCTTCCAACAAACATCATGCTGATCATTAGGAAAAGCAATAAAAAAGAGAAGATGCAGCACTACACAGAAGGGCTCTTCATTGCTCATTACTTGAGAAAAGCTGATTTGAGGGAATAATTCCCCATAGGTATTATTACATAATACTCAGTAAGGTCATTTGAAGCTTGTGTTCTAAATCTGTTAAAACAAGAACCCCCTAATCTTATAAAATTTTTCATTTTCTCTAATTGTCATGATTTCTGGGATATCTGGACAAGACTAATCTGATAGAGGAACTACTGCATTTTTCACCATGGAGAAGCATAGCACTTATCTCACAATATTACTTGCTTTCTGTTACTGTTAACATCAATTAGCTAGAAATTAATTAGGAGAGGTTGAAAAATAGGAAAATGTCACTGCCACAGTAAAAATGGAAAGATTCGTGTTTCTAATTGTTGTTACTTAATTTTCTTAATTTATAGCACTATAAACGTAAAAATTTCTACACATTTCAAACATGGAAATAAAAAAACCCACTGCACTTTTTTATAAAGATAAAGAAGAGATTGCAAAAGTTCTAGCTAAATTTGTAGTCATGACAAAGCTTATGTTTGATTCAAAGGGATTTCAGTATTTTCACTGGTATAGTTGACATACCAGACAATTTGAATAACATATTCTTGTTCACAGGAAATCCCACTTCCTTTTTGCCTGAATTTTAAAAAGCAAATAGTCTGTCTATGCTTCCCCCACATCCCTGCAAGGGAACCCTAATGCTCTCCTCCTAACATTCTGTAAGGACCCTGAGCACATTCCCTTCATCCCAGGGGTCTGGCTACCTGGGCTTAGTGCCCAGTGCCATAATACAGTAGCTCAGCTTTGGAGCAGAGCTGTTTGATAAGCTGTAAAAGCCATAGCAGGGATTCACCCCTCTTCTCTCAGGACCTGGGATTTTAATTTTCCTTCCTTCCATCCTTCCTTCTTTTTAACCTCAGGAGTGCTGATGGGATACTTTTTGTCTCTGTGTAAGTACACCATCTGACCTCATGCCTTTCTAATTCTGACCCTGAGCCTGATCTGTCGTCCTGACTTTTTGGCTTAACCTTGGACCTGTCTCCTCACTATCAACTTCACTTGCAAATATGAACTGGTTTTTGGACTGTATCTGCTCGGCTTCTCCACAGGTGCCATGGGGCTGCAAACTTTGCTGGTGGGATCCTGTCCCTGCATGCCTTGCTGTGAATGTAAACTTCCAGCTCATCTTCCCTTCCTTTGTCACTCTCCAAGATATAGCAAAACTTTTTCTTTAGGATCTGGAGTCTGTTGACTGACTTATCCTACAGAATCTTTTCAAACTGAGTGTGGGCTGATGAGGAAAGCTATTGTGCCTCAGTGCTCTTATCTTGAATTGTTATATTTTCCATCACATACTATTTTTTTTCACATCCTGATTTTAATAGACACTTTTATTTCTTGGATAATATTGTAGGTGTAACTCCTAACATGTTAATAAGATATTAAATCCTCATTAGAACATCTGAAAATATTTGCAACCATGTTTGTGATAGTGTATCATATTTGATATATTTTTAGCTGTTTTTAAATTTTATTTGGGGAAATTAATGCTGACTGAAAGGATACTGACTTATCCATCTAAAAGCTATTAATCTGAAAGAAATTTACAATGTAATGCAGGAATAATTTCAAAATCTGTTAACTGTGAGCTCAGGCATGCCTCAGAGTTAAACCTTGTGAAGATTTTTTTTCTACAAGAATCTGGTCTCTAAGTGCAATTATCTGTCTCTGTGATAGCCTTTCCTTCAAAATAAAGACAATGGGGTAGCGAACAGAGGTAATAACATAGTCGTATGATTTCTTGGTGTATGCTAATTTGAGTAAATAAGGAAATATATAGGGAGAATCTATTTTGCATTTCCACAGTGCCACCTACCTTTTCATTCTGTGCTTTCCCCATACATATGTTTATATGTAAAATAGCTATACTATATTTTTTAAAGGGAAAGCAGAGTCCCCAGAAAGTCCCTGTGTACTTCTAATAGATCTGTGCTGTTGTCCATGCAAGTTTGATAGCTGTCATGAAGCTTACTCACAAATATGATCTTCATGTTGACTCTACCACTATCATCTTGCTTTCAGCATGACCTCTTGCCATGCAAATACAGAGGAATTTTTGTTTACACTATTACTTCAATGAAAACTCATAGGAATATTCAGTCTTAGAGATTATTTTAACTTCAAGCCGCATCTTAGATGTGCTCATTTCCCTTTTCTGGTAATGAATTACAGTTATTTTTAGGCTCTATTAAATTATTTCCCCTCGCTTTCACCCTCGTTTTTGCACTTCTACTCTAAGTATCATACTGGGGGTTGGCCTGGCAGTCATTAATAAATATTGTTTTTTTGGGAGGGTTTTGACTATAGCTTTTCTCCCAATTCTCAAATATATCACTGAAAATGTAATAGAGTCTTATGTACCTAATTTTTCATGTCTAAAATCTATTCTTATATTATAAATAAGTACATTATTAATCTCAGACATAGTAGTACAAATATGTACAATATTATGAAAGACTATTAACAAT
>VWYK01064801.1:0-15613 GCA_013399775.1 Semnornis frantzii | reverse complement strand
TTGATTAGCAATGGAGCAGGGCCGCAATTAACACTCTGGGAAGCTTAAATTTCCAGCATTTTGATTCTCAGGAAATGAGATTATCAAACTGGGGTCAGGCACTTGACAGCAAAAGGGGATGGGGGGATTATGTGTAAGAAAATAATCTGTTTCTTGATTTTTGTCCTCCGAGATTGTTATTAAAGCTATGACAAATTCAGAGGGAGGCAAAAAGAGGAGGGAGTTACCTAAAAGTGGCAGTGGGTTGCCCCTTTGCTTTGTCACTGCCATTCTTGCTCTGCAAAAAAGCTTTTCCCCATCCTTAGACCACTCATTGTGTTTGGTGTACAGCAACAGGTTTCGTTTTGTAGTCTGCCTTTGCTGATTGATGTTTGGAGAATCCTACAGTGTGTTTAATTTAAACATTCAAAATACTTCTGTCTAGAAGAAGGAGGCAATGCAATCACTCCAAGAAAGATGTTGAGGTGTTGGAGTATGTCCTAAGAAAAACAATTAAGCTGGTGAAGGCTCTGGAGCATGTCTTGTGAAGAGCAGCTGAAGGAACTGGGTTTGCTTAGCCTGAATCATGGAATGGATATGGTTGGAAGGATATCCACTTCCAACCCCTCTCCCATGGGCAGAGATACCTTCCACTAGATGAGGTTGCTCAAGGCCCTGTCCAACATGGTTTTGAACACTTCAGGCAACCTGTTTCAGTGTCTCACCACCCTCATGGTAAGGAATTTCTTCCTAATATGCAATCTAAATCTACCCTCAAGTTTAAATCTATTCACTTTCATCCTGTCACTATGAACCCTTGTAAAAAGTGCCTCCCCAGCTTTTCCATAGATTCCCTTCAGGTACTGGAAGGCCACTGAAGAAAAGAAGCGACCTTCTCACTCTACAACTCCATGAAAGGAGGTGGGAGCTAGGTGCAAGTCAATCTCTTCTCCCAAGTAATAAGCAGGAGTGTGAGAGGAAATGGTCTCACATTTTGCTGGTGACATTTAGGTTGGACATTAGAAATATTTCTGCCAAAGGTCTTTGATGCCTGGAACAGGCTGCCCAGAAGTGACAGTGTCTCTGTCTCTTGGAGGGGTTGAAAAAGATGGAAGGATGTGGTGCTAAGGGACACAATTTATTGTTGACTTGGCAGTATTAGGTTAGCAGACAGACTCGATCTTTAAGGTCTCTTCCAACCAAAAGTATTCCATGATTCTATGATTGTAGCAGATGCATCAAGTTCTCTTAGCTCCTTTAAATGAGTAGGTGACTTGTGTATTTTAAACAGTGATTGTGATCTGTGGCTGGTGTCTGAGAATGTGCTCTGCTGCTTCATAAGGACAGACCTTTGACAGTCATCAGGGTTTGTGACAAAGAAGCAGAACATCTTGTGTCAATTCTAGAGAATGCTTAAAGGTTTGTGGGGATTATATCTCCTACTTAATTCTACTCATTGCTTGGGGAGGTATAAAGTGTTGACAGTCGGACTTGGGCTGTGAAATCTCTTCTTTGGCTTGTGTTGAGGACTTTGAGCAAGCTGCGTCACCACAAGTTAGATTTGATAGCCAGCTGATACTTGCTGACTACTGCACGTTCAGAGAGTGCCAGTCAGCAACTTCAGAAGAGAGCAGGAAACCAACCGTCATCCATCTGGTCTTGAAAATGACCATATATTTATTTTTAAAGCTTATTTTTGAGCAAAAAATGTTCATGGAAGCAAATATAGCAGACTTAACTGCTGTTAGCATCCACCTTAAGCGCATTCTTGGCTTCCGTCTTTCCCGGCAGTGCCTCCAGCTATTTTCAGCCACAGGTTATGAAGAAAGCTTTGGTTTGTCTTCACAGACTGGACCTTATGCAGACCTGGCAGTGTACCTCAGTTGTGCTTTGCCCCCTAATTATGGCCTTGTCTATGCACTGCAACCTTCAACCATGATATATTTCAATACCTGGTTTTGGGTCTCTCCTCAGGGCTTCTAAACAAGCCCTCAGTCATTCCATCAAGTTCCTTTTCCTTTAATCTTGGGCCACATAAACTAGTCTCCACACTTCAGAGCACAAGGACCTCTGGCAGTCTACCCTGCAGGTAGCTGGTGCCAAATGGTCCTGTTTTAGTAAGAAAAAAATACCAGAGCATTGTTGAGGGCATCTCTGCAGGGAAGAACTTAGGGGTAGTGGTGGGTGAAAAGCTGGACATGAGCTATCACTGTGTGCTCCCAGTCCAGAGCCAGCTGTGTTCTGGGCTGATACCCCAGAGCCTGGGTTGCAGGGGCAGGGAGGGGATTCTGCCCCTCTGCTGTACTCTGCTGAAACCCCACCTACAGTGCTGGAGCCAGCTCTGGAGTGCTCAGCACAGGACAGACAGGGGCCTGTGAGACCCCAGGTGTTTCCAGTGTCTCGAAAGGCGCCACTGCGGGGCGGGAGTGCACACAGTACTCTGCCTAGGTGTAGGGCCTGTGTGTGCAGCCTGTGCCTGCCTGCTGGCCTGAGGGGGAAATGGAGGACTTCTGGGGAACCCCCACCCCCTACTGACCAAGGTTAGTATGGGATGGTGGGGTGGTGACAAGGCCACAGATCAGAGGGCTGGGAATTCCCTTCTGCTGTGACCCAGGCTGAGAGAGTTGGGGTTGTTCGGCCTAGGGAAGAGAAGGCTCCAGGGAGATCTTCTTGTGGCCTTCAGTACTTAAAGAGGCCTCTAAAAAGCTGCAGATTGGCTTTTTATCAGGCTTTTTAACAGCCCTTGGCTGTTGTTGCAAGAAAGAGGGAAATTCAGACTAGATCTAAGGAAGAAAATGTTTTATGCTGATGGTGGTGAAACACTGGCCTGGTTACCCAGAGAGGTGGTAGATGCCCCATCACCATAACCCTTCCAAGTCAGGTTGCTTGGCACTCTGAGCAGCCTGATGTACTTGAAGATACCTCTGCTGACTGTTGCACTGGGTAATCTTTAAAGATCCCTTTTAACCGAACCATTCTGTGATCACAGTATTGTGTTAGTAGAAGAGCTTCTCAGATAAAGACTGAAAATCTGAAGTGGTGGAATCAGTTATGAGTTCCATCATCAGCTTGGATTATGCATCTCCACTGTGCCCTTGCTATTGCTAGGCTTCACTCTCCATTTATGAGGAGATTTGTTGAAAAACAAAACCACAACCTAGTTCTGTAAAAGACCCCAAAAAAATATGCTTCCTTCAATGACATTAGTATTGCTGGGAGGCTGCTCCTGCTAGGTCTGGTTTGAGTTGTGTGGTTACAGTTCTGGACAGAAAGACTGTAATTTTTTCTGGGGCTCTTTGTATCACAGTGCCTTGTTTGGAAAGTGAAAGTCAATTTTCAAGGTGCATATTTACAGTTTCTTTTCAGCTCTGAATTTTGGATTATTAAAGAATTTGAGGGCTTTGTGGTGCATTTATAAAGATGTTGCGGAATTATCTTGTGCTGTGCAGAGTAAATTGGAACAGGTAGAAAACATTTATACCTGTGAACTGTAATATCTTGTCTTGTATCTGTTCCTGGAGTGTGCTTGGTTTTTTTCAGGAGAACTAAGCTTTTGGGGCTACTGAGCTATCTCTACTCAATTCAGTGAGATGTTCAAGTTGTGATAGCCAATAGAATTAGTTTGTATTTCCATATGTTTAATTTCTGTTTGGGGTTAAGTTGGTCTAATTTAATATGACGTGATCTGAACTGGGAGATGAGCAAAACCATCCCTCTGTAATGTGACTTGTCTGAATTGGAGAGTTTCTTCCCACCTTTTTTCCTCTGCTGTCACCAGCATGCAGCTTTCTGGGCGAGTCGTCACTGGGCAGCAGACCATGCTATGTCAGTGCCTAAGATGTGTCCCAGGCTGGAACAGATAAATCACACTTTGCTTTTCTGAAGGACAGTGGAAACATTTCATCAGTACAGCCAGCAGTAAAATAACTACGATCCAGTTGACCAGGTACTCTTCTTATTGTGATCTGAAATAACATGTTCTGCCTTCCTCTCCCTGTGAGAGCTTAGCACTTTCCTGGAATTTCTGCTTTTGTGTAAAGTTCAGCAGTAAACCAGTTATTTAAAACCCAGTCTGTCTTGCTGTTTAGGATCAGAATTCTCTCAGTTTGAGACGAGCAGGTCTAGTGGCTGACAATCTACTCTGCTTTGAGAACTGTTCATCGCTATGCTGGTGGACATGGGCTGCAGAAGCCTGAAAGAATGAAAAAGGTTGCTATTGCTAAGTGGATGGCATGTTCTAAAATTTTAACCACCTGAAGCCAAATGCCTGGTTTTGAGATCTTAGGACACTATTTATTGCAGAGCCATTTCCTTGACTTGTTATGAAGAGTAATTTTAAGTTGCTCCTGTGTTGGATTTTCTTCACACCAGAACATCTCAGTGCACCTTTCATAGAATCAGAGAATGTGCTGGGTTGAAAGGGACCTTTTAAAGATCGCGTAGTCAAACCCTTGCTGTCCTAAGCAGGGACTTCCCAACTAGATCAGGTTGCTCAGTGTCCCATCAAGCCTGACCTTGAATGTCTCTGTAAGTGGAGCCTCCAACACCTCCTTGGGCAACCTGTTCCAGTGTTCTACCACCCTCATAGTAAAGACTTTTGTTAACCCAGATTTAGACTCCTCCCCTTAGCTTCTGTTATTATAATGCTAATAATTTACAGCCATTTGAATTGGGATTTGGTAATTGCCGAATAATGAGCAACACCATGAAGTTCAGATGTAAAATGAAGAATAAAAGTATCCAGTGGGAATGTGAATTACCTGAATACAATTAACTGGATCAGAATTTGACCTGGTGAAGGTTAGCAAGTTAATCCTCTTCTTTTGAGGCATTTAGTGACCACATTAGAATACATACATTTGGAAAGATGTATACAAACACTATATATACTTTTTGAAAGGATTACTCTACTTTGGAATTTTCTGATAGCCCTGAATATATTTTTTTCTGGCCTATTAAATGGTGTACAGTCCTAACATCCTTTGAAATGGTGATTTTTTTTTTTTTTTTTTAATGTTGAAATCTTACTGAAATTTTGATTTTTCAACAACTTCTTATTTCTTTTTGTCTCGAAGTTCATCCAGATCCAATTTTTATTGTGGGTCAAATTCCCTTTTCTTTGTCTGTAATGTCTTTGTTTTCACCAACTTAATTAGCAAGACCATAAATATGTTGCTGAAACATTGCTTTTATTTCTGCACTTTGATAGAGTAGCTAATCCTACTTAAAAAACAAACCTCAAACAGAATTGTCTGTGGAGACTGAGCTGCCTTCTTGCATCTTCTGCAAATTTTATACCCTTCAAGCTGAGACACCTCCAGAAAGCAGTTAGATATCACAGGGGATGGCAAATTACAACACATACCTTAAGGGTGGATGTGGAGGCAGTAGCTGTTGCTCTTGCCTTGTTTTGTACCTGTTCAAGTGGGTAAAGAAATGTTTAATCTCTGGCCCTGTCATTCTAATGCCTCTAATCTTTATTTGAAGTCCCATAAATGTGAATCCTTTGTTTTTCAAGTTGCATACAAAATGCACCAGGGACAGCTGTATTAGCATTTGGGTTTTCCCTTTGGCTATGATGGATGGATGCATACAGGTTTTTTCACTGAAGAGGTTTTTGTCTTGATAACATTGAAATGAAACTTTATGGTGACAGAAGAGTGGGCAGCTTTAGAGAGCCTCACTTTCAAGTAGCATTAAAGCCATTTAGGTGAGCATCAATTAACATTTCCCTTGTCTTGTAAAGGTCACCCTTTAACTAAGATTCCCCAGGTTGAGTCCAAAACCTGGGTTGGAGGAGTCCTCCCTTCACAAAGACACAAATTGGCAGCATGAATCTCATCAGAGGCTTGGGTTCTATAGTAATAAATCATTCAATTCGAAGCTAACAAAACTGCCACAGAGCATAAAATACGCCAGATGCTTGAAAGACTTTGGTGGCTTAGAGTCTGAGTAACAGTTGGAGGATCTGTGGCTGTCTTGAGTTTTTTTCCTAATAAGGAAGAACTGTTGGGAAGAAAGTAATTCTTACCTAATTAGAGGATTAAATTATTACACATTCGCTTTTATGTTAACTGCTGTTTGTTTTGTCCAATATGCAAACTGAAGCTGTGGTGTCACTATGCTGTTTGTGTGCAATACTTCAGAAATGATTGCCTTTAAAAATGGCAACAACGTTTGTCCATCCATTACACTCTGCCCTTTCTATAGAGATAAATGTGTGTGAAGAAGGTGAGTCCCTGCTATAGAATAAAGATGTGCCTTTAATCAATAAAGCGATGTGATTTAGAGCTGGGAAGATACAGAGGCTAGCAGTATCTGAAGGACTCTCTGGTCTAAGTGCATAAATTTCTGTTGAAGTTTTTTCTTAATATATCATGTGTGGTATTAGAGTATTTTATTATCAGAAGACAGAAACGTGGATGTTTTTTGGGTGAGGAGAACACCACAAAAGATTTTCCATTCAGTAATAGTATAAGTAAATGAATAGAAGACTGGGGAGAGCCCAACAGAGACTGAGGGGCCTGGAGCATCTTTGTGAGGATGAAAGGCTGAGAGCCCTGGGGCTGTTGAGCTTGGGGAAGAGCAGCCTGAGAGGGGATCTTAGCAATGCTCAGCAGGAACTAAAGATCGGGGAGCAAGAAGATAGACAAGACTTTTGTCAGTGATACCCAGTGACAAAACAAGGACCAACAGGCAACCAGAACCCAGGAAGTTCCATCTGAATATAAGGAAAAATTTCTTTGAGTGCTTCCCAGAGAGGTTGTGGAGTCTCCTTCTCTGGGTGGAGTCTCCTCTCTCACCTCAATGAGATCCTGGAGAACCTCATCTAGGTAACCTTGCTTTAACAGAGAGGCTGGACTAGATGATACCCACAGGTCCCTTCAAACTCCCTCTGTGCTGGGATTCTATGATAGGGAGAAGAATGTTTTTATGAAGGCTGGAGATGGAGAAGGGAATGCCCTAAGAAACACCAGAGCTTTGGAGCCTCCTGTCAATAGGCTTTAAAATTTCTAATTTCCTGGCTTTTGTGGTTGTTTGGAGCATGTGGCTGCCTTCCTGTATCACAATGGATGGTCTGGCATAGCAGGTTGGCTGCTACTTGCCCATGTTAGTGCAGAGACTTGGCACCTCTGACTCTGCTTAGAAGTGTCTCTGTTCTGCTGTTGATTGCCTTAAGATCTGGCCTCTTGCACCCTCCCTATTTCGCCTCTTGTTTGTTCATTTTATTTGTAGCAACTCACCAGATCAAGTATCTGTCACCTGTAAGGACCAGACAAGCGCACCAAAAAACAATGAGCCTCACTGCATTTGAATCAGTGAAGAAATTACCCTTTCTGTCTTGTCTTTTGTGCTCATGTTCTTTCAGGTGAATAGATAATTGAGATAGTGGTACTTCTGGAGGATGGGAGAGGATCCTTATTATTATAATTCCATTACCAGACCAATCAGATGGAGTAGTTGTACAAGAGCATGTTGTGTGTGTTGGATATTTCTTTAATAGCTTATTTTGGTGATTGGTCCAATTTAACTGACCTGAAAGGTCTGAACTTGGTTGTATTGGAAAAATGATCAATCAAATGGACAACCTAGTACTCAGAAAAATGTACCTACCTCTCAAACTGCACTCATGTATCTCTCTCTGGGTAATAATGTGATGTGCACAGGCACCAAGGTGTGACTTTTGTGGTCAGCTGTGCTGGCTTTCCTTGGGACACATGCTAGGTGAAGCCATTTTCTTAAGCAGAGCTGAAGGCTGGAGTGTTGAGTCTCAGGTTATTTCCGAGCCATATAAACCTCTTAATAGCTTTGCCTGCCCTTTGACTGGGATTGTAGATCCCTGAGTGATCTGAGCTTGCAAGCTGCTTCTGTAGGCATGTGCGTTAGTTGAAGCAGGAGGAAAGGTGCTTTGGAAGTCTTCAAAAAGCCATTATTTCCAAGTTGTGGCACCAGAATAGGCTTTTAGGCAACATGAGAGACATTTCTTCATGTCAGTTTCCAGGAGTGTTTTGGGGAATGTTAGGACTTTTCAGGAATCTCCAGGTCTGCTGTCTTGAGCTAGTTTCTCTTCTGTGGATGCTTTTTCTCTCCATTTCCTACCCAGTCTCCTCCTAAAACCGAGACCCCTTTTGCATATGACAATTGATCATTTTTCATCAGTGAGTCAACAGTTTCAGCAAATGCCTGATGCTGTCACAGGATCCTTGGGTTTTGTTTTTCCAGTGGCAATTGGGATCGGATTCATTGATTAACAGAATGGTTTAGGGTTGAAGGAGACCTTAAAAAACATCTAATTCCAGCCTCTGTGCCATGGCCAGAGACACTTTTCACTAGACCAGATTGTTCCAAGGCCTCATCCACCCTGTCCTGGAGCACCTCCAGGGAAGGGGCACCCACAGCCTTCCTGCGCAACCTGTTCCAATGTCTCATCACCCTTACTGTAAAGAATTTCTTCCTAAATATCCAGTCTAAATCTCTTCCTCAAGCTTAACTGCCTTAGTTCTAAGGCCCGTTTTGGGAAAGGAATGTACGCATAAAGCTGTCTTCCCAAGAACACTGGGGCATATTCCCAGAAAGACAGTCGAAGTCGCATCCCAGGAAATGTTGCAGATCAGGTTGTCTGGGGCTTTGAGCAATCTACTCTAGTTGAAGATGCCCATGCTGACTGCGGGGGGTTTGGACTAGATCTTTAGAGATCTCTTCCAACCTAAACCACTCTGTCATTCTATGAATAATTAGTCGTTTGATCATAGACTGAACAAAGACTGCTCACTCTTTACAATTAGTAATAAACTACCTTTGTATCCGATTTCATGAGGAAAAGAGAACAGGGATGGTACCCAAAGTCTTCTGTCAAAGGAGTGTTTGCAGTTCCTCACATGCACGTGCACACTGGGGTCTGAATTGAAATTCATTCTCTGTATTTAGATCTCCCAAATTTTCAGGCTTCCGTTGCCAGTCTTTTCAGCCATTCAGTCACCACAAAGGTGGAGAAGTTGTTAAAAAACAAAATTCTGATGTATTTTCTCCATAAAAAAACTTCTGCACCTGCTTGAAGGAGGTCGTTCCAAGTTTGTCGGAGGAAGGCAGCCTGTTTCTTTTTTACTCTGAATATTTGGCACAGCAAATACTTACTGAAGATCTCATTAGTGTTTTCATAGTTCATTGTAATTGCTTAATAGTATAATAGCAAAGACTTGATACTCAGTAGCTGGCTTCTTTACATAATATCAGAAATATTCTAAGTCACTGGGGGCTTAGAGTGCATCTGTGCTCCACTTTGGGAATTTTAATTGCACTGATCATGTGGTTGTGTTTGACTTAATTGTCATCAGTAGTCACTGCATGAGATCCCTTGCATAAGCACTGCATTCAGTGTACCTCAATGGCATCTCGAGATGTGTGAACAAATGGCACTTTCTTTGTCTGCTTAATGAATATCTAAGCGATTTCAAATGGCCTCTTCCCTCCACTCTAACTATGTATTTCTTTCATAATGGGAGCTATGTTGATACTATGTGGGAAAGCTGTAATTCCACTAATAATTGGTTTGTAGCGCACTCGTTGCTTTTCCCTTAGCAAGGTAAGGTGCCAATTTGGCATGACCCCAGGTTAAGAGAGGAAGAAGCACGTGTCCAGTGTGTGACTATACAATAGCATAATGCTTGCCAGCCGTGGGAAGTAAGTGGGTTTCGTGCCTAAAGCTACAATGGAAATGTGAGGATTTGTCTGTAGTCAGGTAAAAGTTCTTTGCACTGTAAGCAGGCAAAATACAAACTATTTAAGAGCTCAGGAGCCAGGCAGTTGTAGAAAGCAGTTGTCTCCCCTCAATCTCCTCTTCTTCAGACTAAATGACCCCAGTTCCCTCAGCTGCTTCTCATNCACTTCCCTATTACTGCTGGCCACTGTATTGCTGATCCAGGTGTGCGTCCTCATGGTGTTCTTGTTAACATGAGCATGTGCTGGTTTATCAGCAGATGGCTGTCAAGCAGCCCACAGATCTTTTTCCACTGAGAAGTTTCTAGGCACTCAGCCCCAAGCATGGAGCATTCCTGGTGTTTTTGTGACCCAGGTGCAGGACTCAGCGCTTGGCCTTTTTGAATCTCGTCCCATTGACCTCAGTCCATTGATCCAATCTGTCCAGATGCCTTTGCAGAGCCTCCCTACATTCTTGCAAATCAACACTTTCACCCAAATTGGTGCCATCTGCAAGCTTACTGAGGAAACCTCAATCCCTTCATCTAGATTATTGCTCAAGATACTGAAGAGAACTGGCCCCAGTAGTGAGTCTTGGCGAACACCACTTGTAACTGGCCACCAACTGGATTTAACTATTCACCAGTGCTCTTTGGACCTGGCCATCCAGGCATTTTTTTAATCCAGGGCAGTAGATAACCATTAAATAGTTTGTGGTGCAGAGACCCAGGAGGGAGTTAACTATATTTTAAAGATAATTGCTATGTAAAAAGCAATCAAACCCTTCTTCATGCAGAAATGTCCCTTTCTTTGTGTTCAATGTTTAAGCTCAAGAGAACCAGGCAGGTTTCTTATCTTCTGAGTGAAGCATTGTGATTCAGTAAGCAAAAAATAAATAAATCAACAGTGACTTACATTCTTCCCCTCTCTAACTTAAATCTACCAGTGCATATTTCTAAATGCAGCCTACTCCTCAGCAGCTGGACCAATAGATTTCTTGAAGCATTTTTCTCTCTAATTAGTTCCCTGGAAGAGAAGCACTTAGGGCTGCATTAGTGGTAATAGCTGGTACATGTGTACGTGAAGAGGAGAGGACATAGCATGAGATACGTTTCCATGTAAACACCTGATGGTAATACATGTCTTGTTATCCCTAATAGATGAGTCTGGTGCTGTGTTGGGTATTTTGTTTATCTGGGGAAGGCAGGAAGCAAACCCTCAACAAAACAAAAGAGGTCTCCTTACTTTGTCAGCTTACTTGATAAGTGCAAGAAGTCAAATGTTTATTTAGAGGTGTGATAAGGTGTGCAGTGTCTCAACTCCCAGTCACGTTAGTCTTACAAATGCAGATCTCGGCCAATAGGTTTTAGTTTCAGTAGACCAGTTTGGTGTTATTACATGAATCGGATCAGACTGAGCACTTATCTCAACTGTTATGTTTGTAATTATATGGTGCCTTACTACCAGGATATTCTCTTCAAACCTGTTCGGAATATAGAATCATGTATTACAGATAAAAGCCAGGAGGGGATTTTTATTGAACTTGTTTATAGTTTTTACCTTACTGTTGTTTAGGGGACTCATTTCATTTGTAAAAGTGTGTATAATTGCTGTAGGGCTTATCTTGGTTTGCGCTGTAGTGTAAATGCTCTGTATTTTTTCTTAATGATCGTCATTTACTTGATCCTTTTTCAGAGCCTGTGTTTTTTGCAGTCTAATGATTTGGTTCATGCATTCGTGTGTCTGAACTGTTCAGCTTTGTGTTTGCACTGACATGTGGAGCTTGGGGCAGGGGTAAGCCTGAGATACTGGGTGTAAATGCTGCTGTGCCATCCGTGCCCCTGAGTTTCATTTGGTATCCTGCAGGCAAGAATCATTTGTGTAGCTAAAGGCTTTATTTTTAAGACCACTTTTGTGCTCTGAGGATCCAATTTAAGAATTTAAGAAAAAAAAGAAATCTCCCACTGTAGCTTGGCCTTTACCTCAGTATGACAAGAGGCACAGGTGCTACAAGTGTAAAGAAAAAAAAAAGGGGAATAATTTTATTTTCTCCTGTTGAGTGGGGATAGAGATCTGAAATGCAGAGATACATCTGCCTGAGGCAGGTTAAAAATACAGCATCTCTTGTCTGGGAGCTAGAAGGGCAGATGCCTTATTCCCAGTCAAAAGATATAACAAAAGGTAGGTGGGTGATTGCCAGATCTCTGATTTGTGCCTTTCTCTGTTGCTGCTTTTACTCTGAAAACTTGGTGTTATGTTAAATTATTTTAAGCTGCCTCACCATCTAAGACACGTTGCAGAGTAGTAAATGCCTGCTAGTATCTGGAGTTGTGCCATAGCTGCTGACCGACTGTGAGTTTAAGGTTTTCTGTGCTGTCATGGACAGAGTCTGGTCAGTATGTGCAACAAGGATTTAAGTGAAGCACTTTGTAACACAAAGATACAATCATGTGTGGTCTGCTCCAGGAGATGGAAGGAGTGTGGTTATTATGGCCTGCGATATCTCACCCAAGGTCCCATTTCTCATACCTCTTCTTTTACTTTGTCACAGTGTTTATAAGCGTGCTCTTCAGACAGAAGGGATTAAAAAACAGTAAAGCTTTTGACACTGTTTCCCACAGCATCCTTCTGGAGAATCTGGCTGGTCATGGCTTTGATGGGTGTAAGGTCAACCGGCTAAAAAACTGACTGACCAATGCCAAGAGTGGTGGAGAATGGAGTTAATTCCACTTGGTGACCGATCACAAATGGTGGTCCCCAGGACGCTGTACTGGGCCCTGTTCTCTCTATCAGTACTCTGGACAAGGGGATCAAGGCACCTTCAGTCAGTTTGCAGAGGACACCAACTTGGATGACAGTGTTGATCTGCTTGAGTACAGGGAGGCTTTACAGAAGCATCTGGACAGGTTGGATTGAGGCCAGTGGGATAAAGTTCAACAAGGCCAATTGCTGGGTCTTGCACTGAGGTCCCAATAGCAATATAAATGCTCCAGGCTTTGGGAAGTGTGTCTGAAAACTGCCTGCTGGAAAAAAACCTGGAGTCGCTGGTCAACAGCCAACTGCAAATGAACCAGTGTGTGCCCAATTGGCCCAGAAAGCCACCACCATCCAACCTTGGAAGAGCAATAATGCAGTCACCAGGACTGGGGTAGGGATTGTCACCCTGTACTGGTCACTGATAAAAGCTAAACCTCAAACAATTTTATCCCTGAAAAGGTTGTTGAGACCTGAAACAGTGAGCTGAGAGTGATGGTGGAGTAACCATTCCTGAAAGGATTGAAAAGCCACGTTGATGTTCTGCCGAGGGATGTGCTGTACTGGTGACTTTGCAGTGCTGGCTTAATGGTTGGGCTTGATCTGAAAGGTCTTTTCCAGGAAAAACCGTTCTGTGGTTAATCAGTTGTCTGAGTTTACAACCATAGATTCCTTATCCACAATACTGAAAACGGTTCTTTTTTTTTCTTTATTTTTCATCCCTTTTTCCCTGATGGGTTGTCGCAGCTTCTGAATTAGTCTAAACCAAGCATAAAGCATGTCTTACGCACCGACAAGAGCCATTAAAACTAAGTAATGCCATACAATTGAATTAAATGTGGGGAAGGAAGATTGGAACCTTTTTCTCTCCATTTTAATAGGAAGTTGATGCAAATGGCAGTGGATAAGCAAATTATAATGTATTTTGATGAAGAAGTGGCTAGTTGGAGTGATAAGTTGGATTGTCTAGATAGGAAGTTAATGATGCAGTTATGAAGCAGAGCGAGGGGATGGATGTGGTGGATGTAATACCAGGGAAATTAAGCAGGTTAATTCCAGGCCTTGATGCAAGACTCCATTACTCTGTGCTCTGAGTGCAGGTTATTACAGTTATCTAATGTGTTTAACTCACTTAATGCTTTCTGATCATGCTTATGCAGAAAATGAAAGGATGGAAGTGGTTTAACTTTGCTTTTCCCTACTTCTTAGAAACATGAATTTTTGTAATTGGAAAATAGGCATTTATGATGAACTCAGTGTCCAGTTGTTGGTGTTCCCATTGAGAGCATCATGGGGATTTAATCTGAAACTTTTGCCTGGACAAAGATCCAGTATGATCTTGCTCACTGTATTGGTTCCTAAGCTTTTGTTTTCTTTTAGTTGTTATTTTTTCTATCTAGCTATAGTTTGAAGGAACACATATGAGAAGGGCTTGGGGGTGTAGACGGATGAAAAGCTGGACATTTCCTGGTGATGTGCGCTCCCAGCCCACATCCAACAGTGTCCTGGGCTGATCCCCAACAACATGGGTAGCAGGTGAAGGGAGGGGATTCTGCCCCTCTGCTTCACTCTGCTGAGACCCCACCTGAAATGCTGGCTCCAGCTCTGGAGTTTGCAGCGCTGGAGAGATGTGGACCTAGTGGAGCAGAATGAGGAGGGGCCACAACAGAAAATGATCCAAGGGCTGTGAGGCCAGGCTGAGACAGTTGGAGTTGTTCAGCCTGAAGAAAAGGCAGCTGTAGAGAGATCTGTTGGCCTTTCAGTACTTAAATGGTCTGAGAAGGAAGATGGGGACAGACTTTCTACCAGGGTGTGTTGTGACAGGGGAAGGGGTGATAGTTTGAAACTATGAGAGGGAGATTTAGACTAGAGAGAAGGAAGACATTTTTTATGCTGAGGGTGATGAAACACATTGCCAGGTTGCCCAGAGGGGTGGTCAGCACCTGTGGTTGTTTGGGAGTTACCCACCTCCCACATACAATGAAAAAGCACCCAAACCAGCACAGTGCCCCATCCCTGGAAGTGTTCAAGATTAAGTTGTTTGGGGCTCTGAGCAACCTGCTCCAGTTGAAGATGTCCCTGCTGACTGCAGGAGGTTTGAACTAAGAGATCTTTGAAGGCCCATTCCAACCTCAAACATTCTGTGATTCTAATGGGCATAAATTAAAGTCAGCTGAGAGACTTCTGGTTTGCCTTGTAGGTCTTGGCCCTCCCTGCACACCCTCCTTAGTGATTAAGATCTTGCTGATTGAGATCCAATGTTCTGCATCCTGTGGTGTGACTGTGATGAAGAGAAAGTGATGCTATGTTAATCCTGCTTGAACCTTCAATTAGTTGCTGACAGTTTATTCAACTGCAGTCTCTACTATTGATACTGAAGCTGTGCTGTGGTTGTCTGGGATGGTTTGTGACTTGGTACAAGCAGAACCCTTTTAATATTTATCAACCTGGTGACATTTGACAACAAGCAGGAGCAGTCCTGTAACTAAAGTCAGTTGCTTTCTGATAATGCTGTCGCTGCACAGCACTGTGGCTTTTGCAGAGTTGCCTTGTTAAAACAGGTGGCAGCTAATAGAGACTTATGCTGGTGTCCAGCAGGAATAAGTAGTCTAGTTTTCTCTTAGCTGAGCTGGTTCAGCATAGCTAAGTGACAGAACCAGTGATGGTATGTCCATGTTTGTAGACATCTTCAGTAAGAATCAGAGTTTGCTCAATGGGCTGAGGTCAGTTGTATGAGGTTTAACAAAGCCAAGTGCCAGGTGCTGCACTTGGGTCACAACTCCATGAAAGATCCAGACTTGGGGCAAAGTGGCTAGAAAGTTGCCCAGTGGAAAAGGGCCTGGGGGTTGTTTGACAGTTGGCTGAATGTGAAGCAGCAGTGACCAAGAAGGCCCCCAGCATCCTGGCTTGAATGAGAAAATGCTGTGGACAGCAGTAGAAGGGAAGTGTTTTTGGCACTGGCAAGGCTACACCTCCAATCCTAGGTTCAGTTGTGGGCCCCTCACTCCAGCACCTCAATGTCCATCTTGAACCGTGTCCAGAGAAGGACACTGAAGTTGGTGAAGGGTTTGGAGAACAAGTCTTTTGAAGAGTGGCTGAGGAAACTGGGATTGTTTTAGCCTGGAGAAAAGGAGACTGACTCATTGTTCTCTATAATGAGGTTAGAGTGAGGTGAGGGTTGGTC
>VWYK01064798.1:9187-26312 GCA_013399775.1 Semnornis frantzii | reverse complement strand
TAATAAAAGCAATTTTATTAGACACTGCTGTTTTTGTCACATCTGCAAACTCCAGTTTTCCCATTCTTGTACTCACTAAGCAGTTACAGTTTCTTTCCTACACTTTCTTCTCCTTTTTTTTTTTAACCCAAACATTGAGCTATTGCATTTATATTATTAATAAGACCATCCGTAGCTAAATGACTGAAATATAGATTCATTACAGACATCAGCCCTCTTGCTGCAAGGCACAAGCATATCACTGACTGTTTGGTGTTAAGAAGAAATCTCCCTAAAGGTCTGATTGTTACAGTTATTCATTAGGAGATTAGTTGCACCCTCCCTAGACGTATCTCATTATGATGACTTTTGGAGCCTGGATACTGGAAGAGACTAATAATTTAACAGGTGCTGTGCTGCTGTTCCTCTGATCCTAACATGTCACTGTTAGAAAACTTATTGAAGATGATTACTGGAGGCTAAGGAACAAGCAAAACCTAATAAATAATATTTTCCATATGGGTCATTTGCTAATTAAATCCATCTGTAGCTAACGAAAATATGACAGACTGGTAGATCATTGGATCATTGTACGAATCTGTTTGCATTGCACCTATTTCCACCATTTTTTTACATCTCTTGTCTCATTGCTGTCCTTCCTACTCCTATGTATAAGTCATCAGGATACTTATTATGTGTTCAGTTCATTATACATGACAAAGTATAGAAGAACAGGAGATGTTATTTGGTGAATAAAGAATTTTTCATTTCCAAAATTCCTCCTATCAGAATACTTGCAGTTTCTCCTCATCCTCTAAATCATACCACTACCACTACTACACCTCCCTGCCAGTCCTTATGGCATAAAATCCCTTTCAGTTTCCCAAAGCTGCCTCCAGACCCTTTTCCTCAATTTTACTTGCCTAGTAGACAGGTGAAAGACAACTTGGGCTGTGGTTAGTTCAGCACTACTCAGTGATGACTGACCACTCCATAGGGACTGGCAAGTTGATTACTGTCAAACAGGAAAATTAAGGATTGAACTGTCCTTGACTTCAGCTAGAGCAATAAGACATTCTCTCATCTATCAAGCTGTTCCTATTCACAAAACTTGTGGAATGTAATATCTTTGAAACCTTTACTCCTCTGTCAAACAGAGCTGAAATTTGCCCCAGGTTCACATTATAAGGAGAGAGATGACAGAGAGGATGATAGTTTAAGTCTTGTTTCCTTATGAAACCTGGTTCAAAACATAAAACCTTAAAATCAAGGAAACAACAAACCAAAGACATCATAAATTCTACAGTGCTTCCATGATAAATAAAAATACATTATCCTTTCCAAGTGCAGTGGAATGAGATTTCACTACTGTGAAATGCCAACTGCTTCTTGAAGTCAACAGTGTGGTAAGAAAGTGACACACTGCTGAGTTAGTAACACACTAAATATTCACTGCCCTCGAGTAGACGTTGGAAGCTGACCTGTCATAAATTGTCATTTATGTAGTATGACAGGGATTCTTGTTCTGTGGTTGTCATTACAAAGATTGGCCTTAAACACTTGAAGTCTTTGGTGATGCTCATCTGGTATGAAGTCATACACCTTGCTGGAGGTGTCCAAGCTAGAAAGTTGGTCACGTTCATCTCTCACTGTTGATATGGCAGAAAGCCTGGCTTTCAAACCACTTTGTGTGCTAATTCATCATTTGAAGGAGTTTCTAACTCCCTACTTGCCAAAAAACTTAAACCCCAAAATCTGATGTCTAAAGTTAAGGACAAACATCGTCACCCTTTAAAATGCTTGCAAAAAGGCTCTGCTTTACTAACATTTTCCCTTTCCATTTCTTCTTCTCTTTAATGACACAAATTTTATTTTCTCCTTTGAATGTCAGCATCACATAGTCCCTTGCACTAGTCTACAGAGCAGGTACGTTATTTGGCCACAGTTCCCTTTTGCCATCTCTGTGAAAATGGAGTTCAAGCAATTCTGATTCATGCTTCATGAAAGTGACCTCTTAAACACACTGCTCAGGTTCAGCCTCTATTTGTTGGATTTTTGATGAAACAACTAAATGTTAAGCAACTAAGAGCCCAGGCTACAGTAATTATTTTTACCTAATTATTTCTAAGTCCTTTTGTACTAAAATGTTTGGGGGCTAATGTTATTTCTGTGAAAGCGGTAGTTTAAATACAGTATTTAGACCCAGAAGAGAAGACGAGAGTATCTAATCGGTAAACAATTCAAAAGCACAGTAAAACCACATTTTGAGTCTGAACTAGTAGACTGTATTATCAAAGGGGGAAGTGTAAGAAGACTAATTTGTTGTGGTCTGCCTTCTAGGGTGGCTATTGACCTGTTGGGAGGGATGCATGTTAGCTGGGCATCTAGGTGCTACAGAATTTTAGTTTCTTCTGTAAACAGTAGAAACCAAACTTATGCATACTTCCATAATGATATCATGCGTATGTTAGAAACATGGTTAATACTTATTGACTATCAGGCAAGCTATCCTGACTAACGAGTGCAACAAAGTGGGTAATTCTATTCATAGACACTCAAAGGGCTAAATTATGGTTTCACCAAGAGCTCAGAGGAGAGACAGTAGGGTAATTCACTGCTGAAGAGGAGAATGAGAAACAGACTGTGTTTCAGAGGCCGCAGTCTTTTCCCCATTTCCCTCCAGCACAACAATCTCAGCTCCATTATTTCGAACAGTTTGTTTCCCCTCAGGCACTTGCAATACCCAATGCTGCTGGAGGTGCAGAACCATGACCTAATCCATCACCTCTACATGTCCACGGGGAGGTCACTCCTCCAGTGAAGCTGCTCTCCACTATGCACGGGTCACCCCACACCAGAAAATGGGAGGAATGCTGTACATGTTGCACTAGATCTCATGAATTAGTGTGCTTTATGGCAGTGGAAATGAAGATGAATTCTCCACTTTTGGCCTCTATACTATTAAACAGCTGATCAGTTTTGGACAAACCAGGCTGTTAAGCCCTCACTAAGGAAAATCCACAATCAAGCCTGTGCCTTTAGACTAGAGACATTCTTTAAAAAACATGCATTCAGATCTAATCAAAGTTTTTCAAAAGCCCAGGATGCAAACAAATTTTGGAATTTCTACTTCTCATTAAATTGCTCACTTGGAAGTGAAAAACAAGTGATATTCCCATTTATACAAAGGTCCCTTTACATTGCAAAGTGGTAAGAATAGGAATCAAATATCTTGTATTGCATATATAGAGAGAGTATCTCTTTGCATGTGCGCAGAATATCTCATGTGAAAGAAAGAGCTTCAATATTTGTTCAGTATTTCATCTCCCAATGTAATTTCAATATGTAAAACAAATGTTACTTATACAGCACACTCTTGTAAGTCATACAGATGTAGTTTGTTCCACCAGGCGGGATTTATTCGTCACAAAATCCTAGTCAGCTTGTTTCTTTTTCTTGTGTGTTGTAGTGTTCATAAGACAATTGAGTCTGGGGACTGGAAAACATCCTCATATGCAAATCTGCATATAAAACATATCTTTTAATTTATTGTTTGGATATTAGGTGTTGTGACAAGATAAGTCATATGACGTGTAATTGGCCTGGTGAGGATTTATTGGTGTATATAATGTATACACTTTTATTAAAGTACAAGGAGAAAATTACTTTGTCAATCATTTCTAAGAGGAAAAGGGCCTGGAGAAAGCATTAATTCTTCTGCTGTCACTTTTAGCACTGTAGTCCTTTCTATGTACAGTTACACTTTAAAAAACATTGCTACTATAATAATAAATAATAGAGAAGTTTCCTGATCTCTGATTTGCAAAAGATCATCAGATATGTTCATATATGCACATACAGATGAAGTAGCCAATATCTGAGTTAATCATTGATAATTAAAAATCCAAATAGATAAAACAACAGATGAGAATGATATTATTGTCCCTATGTTGTCAGGGGAAATATCTATAGGTATAATCAACTCAAGGTAATACTAGCACTTCTAGCATTCTCAATAAGCAAACCATTCTGTATCTATGTTGATGATCTTCCACTCTGCTGAAATAAGATCTGTCATCACAGGAAATGAAATAATTTCCTTTGCTTTGCTTGTATTTTGACTTTATACACAACAAGGCTCACAAGCACCTAAGGAAACTGCAGGAAAGTTAGTCTTTCCTCTTGGAGCATAGACCTGTTCTCCAAACCTTTTCGGTTCCACCCACCACTGCAAGAAACAAGGTGAAGTCTCTCTCTGCTCCTGCCTTCTTGCTTCCTCTCCTGTGTCAACTTCCATTTCACTGCACGCTGTTCTTGGGAACCACAACAAATTTTGTCACAATACATCCACAAACTGGAAAATCTCTGTCTTTGGGCATACATAGAACAGATTAGCCTTGACTTAACTGGAATATCTGCTGAATTTTTTTCTAAAAAGAAAAAAAAAAACAACAAACACAACAACTAACTCATCCTTAAGGAAAGCTGAAGTCTATTGCTGGGTCCACAACAACTTAGAGTTAAAAATATTCACAAAGCACTTAATCATACCACCCCATTCATCCTGGGTCACCACCTTTCTATCGAAGCATCTTCAACTTGATGAGCATCCATTTGAACTGCTCAGAGAATTTAAAATATAACATCTCTCCTCAGAGTTGGTATTTCAATAGTATAATGAGCCAAAAGACTTCTAGTATACCAACATTTTGGGTCAATTACCATCCACACTATTTACACATATGCACAGGAGCATCTGTAGCTATATGTTGAGCCTGAACAACGGCTTTGTAGAAGATGTCGAGCCAGTTAGTAACTAAGTACCAACCCACTAGCTTATGTATTTGCCACCCATTCTATAGTCCACTCACTCAGAGCCTGAATTAAGCCCTGTCAGGAAGTCATGAGACCAACAAAAAGCATGCGCCCCAAGGGCTGCATGAGTCCAGATCTGCTCTCAAAGTGAAGAGTTGGTGGCTGACATTCTCTAATGGGGTATCTTCTGATGCCTGCAAGTTAGCAGTTGCAGCTAGCACTGACTCAGCTCTCTGCGGTGGGTNACTATTTACACATATGCACAGGAGCATCTGTAGCTATATGTTGAGCCTGAACAACGGCTTTGTAGAAGATGTCGAGCCAGTTAGTAACTAAGTACCAACCCACTAGCTTATGTATTTGCCACCCATTCTATAGTCCACTCACTCAGAGCCTGAATTAAGCCCTGTCAGGAAGTCATGAGACCAACAAAAAGCATGCGCCCCAAGGGCTGCATGAGTCCAGATCTGCTCTCAAAGTGAAGAGTTGGTGGCTGACATTCTCTAATGGGGTATCTTCTGATGCCTGCAAGTTAGCAGTTGCAGCTAGCACTGACTCAGCTCTCTGCGGTGGGTTGACCCTGGCTGGATGCCAGGTATCCACCAAAGCTGATCTATCAAGCACTCTCCCTTTCTGGAAAGCGGAGAGAGATATAACAAAAAGGATAGGGCAAGGAGAGATCATTTGCCAATTACTATCATTGGCAAAACAGACACCACTTGGGGAATGTTGTTATTTATTTATTTATTACATTATTACTACATTATTATTTGTAATAAAATATTATTAATTTATTTCAAATATATTTAGAGTAAGATAATGAGAAATAAAACCAAATCTGAAAAACACAATCCCCTCCCCTTATCTTTCCCTTCTTCCCAGGTTTATCCTTACTCCAAATTTCTTTACCTCTTCTCCTCAAACAACACAGGGGAACTGGATCTGGTCACTTCATCATGTGTTGTCTCTGCTGCTCTTTCCTCCTCAGAGGCAGGACTCTTCACACTCTTCCCCTGCTCCATCATGGGGTCTCTCCCATGACAAATGGTCCTCCACAAACTTCTCCAGCATGAATCCTTCTCATGGGCTACAGTTGTCCACAAACTGCTCCAGTGTGAGTCCCTTCTGTAGGGTGCAGTCCTTCATGAACAGGCTGCTCCAGTGTTGATGCCTGCTGAGGTTATAAGTTCTGCCAGAAAACCTGCTTCAGTGTGAGCTTCTCTCTCCATGTTGTAGGTCCTGCCAGATGCCTGCTCCTGCATAGGGTCCTCACGGTGTCACAGCCTCCTTCAGGCATTCACCTTCTCCAGCACTGGGTCCTCCACAATGTGCAGGTGGGTATCTGCTCTACCATTAACCTCCATGGGCTAGAGGGAGGCAGCCTGCCTAACTATGGTCTTCACCACAGGTGCGGGAGAATCTCTCTTCTGGAACCTGGAGCACCTCCTCTCTCTCCTTCTTTCCTGACCTTAGTGTCTGCAGGATTGTTACTCTCACATATTCTAATTTTTCTCTTCAGGTGCCATTGCTGTTGTGCAGGGTTTCTTTTCACTTCCTTAAATATGCTGTTACAGAGGTAGTACCATGATTGCTCATGGGCTTGGCCTTAGACAGTAGTGGAGCTGACTGCTACTGGAACATATGGGAACTTTTAGCAGCTTCTCACAGAAGCCACCCCTGTAGCTTACCCCACTATCAAAACTCAATATAACCAGTATCCTCTTCTAGGAGTTCTTCAAAGCTCCGTATCACAATTTATGTTCCTGAATTCATGAGAAAAAAAATTCTTTCCTGAAACCAGCTCTCTGCTTTCTCCAGTTGCATTTGCCACACTTCAACACGTACATGAGCTGTGAACCCTGTCATTCAGAACAGAGTTTACAGTTGTTGGTGTCCAGCCATGTCCTGCATCCTTCTCCTTATAAGCTCAGAATGAGGACTATAACAAGGTAGTCCAAGACATGGAAGAATGGATGGTTGATGTTTCATGCTCACAAGATTAACAGATTTGGAAACATGAGGTCAATTGTACAAGTATTCCTTGCAGCTGGACATAGTCCTCTATTTTTTACCTCACAGTATCATTATAAGACATTGTAAAACCTCACTTGTTAAATATTTTTTCCGTTATCTGTGTTACATAAGGCTCTGGAACAAAATCTCAAACAATTTAGCTTGCTTGTGTGTGGAGCAGTAAACAGATACAAATTCAAAAGGAAAAGGAGAAAAAAATGCCCTAGAGGAAAGTATGAATGAGCTTGAAAAGGGCAAATAAAACAGCAGAGACATTTATATTGTTCTCTCCTACTGCTCTGAACAAAACAATTATGAGATAAGAGAGACAAGAATGGGAGGAAATTCTTTCATTTTTCACATTGGAAATCTGAAGGATCCAATAGCCTGTTTATGAAGAGCAATAAAGATGATACATGGACTTGGTAAAGATGTTACAAATATATCGACCTGTTTGGAAAGGCCAAGAGTTTGGGTTTTTAGGAACTTCTTTTGGGTTTTGGCATTATTGTTCATTTTTATATAGAGATATCAGCTACATTTTTAAGGGTGGAGGTTTTTTTGTCAAGAGAATGATAACTGACGGGAATGGTTTGTTATAACTATCACAGAGCACTAATGTTTTTATTTAGGATTTGAAAAAGGTACAAAAAAGAGGCAGAAGGGAACTTGAATTTAATGAAGATTAAATATGCAAACATAATATTGGCCAGCTTTTAAACAAACTTAAAACCAACTATTTCCTGTCCTTAATTCCAGACTGAGAGAGTTGGGGCTCTGCAGTGTGGAGAAGAGAAGGCTTCCAGGAGACCTTATAGTAGCCTTCCAGTATTTGAAGGGGGCCTACAGGAAGGCTGGGGAGGGATTATTTACAAGGTCTTGCAATGACAGAACAAGGGGCAATGGGTTTAAACTGGCAGAGGGAAGATTTAGACTAGATGTCAGGAGGAAGTTCTTTATAGTGAGGGTGGTGAGGCACTGGAATAGGTTGCCCAGGGAGGTTGTGGCTGCTCCCTGCCTGGAGGTGTTCAAGGCCAGGTTGGATGAGGCCTTGAGTGACCTGTACTAGTGGGAGGTGTCCCTGCCTATGGCAGGGGGTTGGAACTGGATGATCCTTGAGGTCCCTTCCAACCTTACCATTCTATGATTCTATGAATTCGAAGCTTTAAAAACCAGAGTGCATTTGCCTAAGACAATAATGCTGAAAATGGTGGCTGATGTTTAGGAGGAGATTTATCACTTTTTTTGCTTTCTAGTTCAAATGTGTGTTATTTTGAAATGTTTCAGGGAAGCCCGTCTTTCTACCAGTTAAGGAACAATGCTCACAGCATTATGGCACTATGGTCAAAGCAATAAAATTAATCTACATATATTTTTTTCCTGAATTTTCCTACCCTCATCTAAAGATATTAATGTTCTCCAATACATAAATGTGAGTTTATTACCAGCCTACTAGTAACTGCATTTTCCTGTGGAAGAAAATCTAGGCCTAGGGAAAACTTTAACGTCTCTGCAACTCTTCTACTATTGCCACCACCATGAAACTTTTTTCTTAGCAAAATTCAGCAGTCTGTGTGTGCTGCAGTAACTTTTACTGGTGCTGTGTTTCTCTATCATAATTAGACATCAAATAATGTTTAGATCAGTAATATCTGAGAGTCAAGAAATCAAAAATTAAGTAATTCCATAAGCTTTTAAAATTGTTATTGGTGTAATGACCCCCTCTGGGGATTAACCACAGTAGCAAAGTCTGTCATTAAGGTTGCTCGGCCCTTATCATTGATGAATTCTGGGTTCAGTGGTTTATGACTTTGCCAGACTGTAATAATTTGATTAAAACTTTCTCAAAATGTGACAAGTGTCTGTGTTTAGCTGAATATTTTAGGAAACTAACAAAAAATGAATCAGCACTTTTCAAAACTGGGTCTGGGAAAATATGTTTTTCTGCCAATATTAGAACAAAAATCTTATAGTTGTTTTATTAACAAGTTTTTGCCTATTCTGCTTTTAACTTGCTACTTCGGGCAAGGACTTGAAATTTGGCAGTTAGCCTGTGTGTCAGGGAAGTCCTGTTCTTGCACAAAGCCATCTCCACCTAGCCAAACTTTATATGCTTTTTCTGTCACTAGAGGGAAATTCGAGACCCTAAAGATTTTGAATCCAGTGAGCACCCTGAGAAAGTGAGGGAAGTTTGGGACTGCTGCAGAGCAAACTGGTGAGACATGAAGCACAGCAGGAGGGAAATGGATGTGGCCACAGTGGTTGGGATCAGATGCTCAGAGGTAGGTCTATGGTTTGTAAGTGGAGTAAAAAAAGTAAGAAAATCCTGGTAAAGAACTGAGGGAAGTTGTGTGAACAGTAGGTGGAACCAGCAGAGGAGCACTGAAACAGGTACTTGTACAGTGGCAGACTGTTGTTAACCTGCATTAATAACGCAGTGTCAGGGCAAATGTTCCCGCACTGGAGTACTATAGCGTATTTTGTTCCACTTGTTAGCAAAGGCTTCGTACAGTGCTGACCTGCATAAATCATCATATTCCCAGATGAAGATCAGGCATGGTCCTGGTGTTACAGTGCATCAGGAAGTATTTGCAAGAGGCAGCTTTGGGTGTAGGCCCTCTGTTTTGGAGTATGGGGAAAGCCTGTTGTTTGGAAATGAACCATCACATTCTATCTGGTTTTAGTTGTAAATCACATTAGGAAAATACCCATTTAAAACCCCCACCTGCACCCAGAGGATGAGAAAGAGTGGCTACTGTCAGCTACTCTCTTACCTCTACTGGCAGGCTTGATAGAGCAGATCTAGAGGTTTCTGTCAGGCTGGGAATAAGGGCTGGAGGTAACATCATACTATTTTATTTTACAGGTCTTTTAAAGACTCAAATTCATAAATGCTCCAGAAATTACATATGAAACAAATAAAAACAAACAATAACAGAAAAAAAAAACCACACTCACCCAAAACAACCAAATAAACAAAAATCCGAACACACAAAACCAACCAACCAACAACAAAAATCCAAACCCACAGCAAAAGAATATTTGGCCTAGAAAGGGAGATGATGTGACACGAGAGTGGAAAAGGCTATATCATGGAAGACTGTTTGGTATGGGTTTGATTCTCTTACTTCTACAGTTAAGTCAGAGTTGCAGCAAATCACTAGTGTGTATTGTGTTTCCAAGGCAAGGTTTTGGTAGCAGAAGAGCTACAGGGATGGCTTCTGTTAGAAGCAGCTAGAAGCTTCCATAGTGTCCAACAAACCCATTGCTGGCCAAGGACAAGTTCATAATGATGGTAGTAGTGCCTCTGCGATAACATATTAAAAGAGAAAAAAAAGCCTTGCAGAATAACATGGCTGAAGAATAGAGATAGACTATGTGAGAGAAGCAACTGTGTGTCAGTAAATATCCATTTCTTGCATCTAAGCTTTCTTTCTAAATAACTGCTAACCAAATAGATAACATGCTGCTTATGCTTTCCTCCACCTTCCTATCTGTAGCTTAGGGAAAGTACTTTGGGTGTCTGTAGTAGGCAAAGGTTAGAGATGACCATGAAGTAAGTTTAATTATCATCATCTTAACACACGCACACACACACACACATATATAAAAGTTAATAATGTCAAATTAAAATCATCTAACTGACTGTAACATTCTCCCACAACCTTTCGATAGCTGAAATCTAGTACAGCACAATATTTATGCCTATGCTTTCAGATGACAGCCTGGAAGGCATGAGACTGATATGGGAACGAAGGCGGTGCACTATTAATTATACAACAGAACCTATATTAAGGATCTAGACAAGGTAATGCAGAAATGACTTCTTAAGAGAAATTGTCATTTTGTGGCTTTTTTCTATCCCCTTGTTTCCTTCGTAGGTTCTCACACCACACTCACATCCGTAGCATCCAGTGGAGCATTAAGAAATGTGACTAACAGCTGTCAAACGTGTGGTGTCTGCTTATGTGAATGCTTACTCTGAGTGTTCCCGAGGCTTGGCTGCTGGTTATCTTTGTGAGCTAGAAATCAATCAAGGGGAACTTCTGCCAAATCAGAGATTTTTCCACTTTTTTCTTTACTAATAGCAGCAGGCATCCTCTTGCTAAGATAAAGACCATTAAGCTGTGGAATTCACAAACAGAACTACCAGAGACACTCATTGCCTGAAATAGTTGGGCAAGGCAAGTCTCCTGGTGACTGGTACAGGCCAGCATCCCATGCTGCCTCATAAGTTGAAGTGAAACCTCAGCTCAGTTTCAGTTTGCCACAGTGTGATGGTATAGGGTTATTTAATCCAGGGATTCAGGATGATTGCCTGAAATCTTTCGTTCCAGAAGTTGTCCAAAGCTGACAATCCTGCCACTGCACTCACTTTTCCATGACCATCTCTTCAGTGATGATCAGGCTACCGGGCAAGGTAGATGGGTAATTGTTTTAAGAAGACAGAATGAGAAGAGGAATACAGATAGCAAGTAACTCATAGATCCTTTCAGTGGTACTCTATGTTCATGCAGTATCACACAAATCCTGAGTGGATTTTCCCATGGCACACTGCACAGAGCAGATCCTCTCCATGGAGAAAAAAGACATCTGTTTTTAATTTATTTTTTTTTTTCATATAAGCTAATATACTATTTCCACATAAGAAAATATGTCTACGTACAGATGATGACTCAAACACAACATCTTCTGCATGGCTCCCAGTACAGGCAAAAGGGAATGTGGTTCCAGGAGGTTCTGGTAGGGTTAGAATCATAGTGTCACTGAATGTTCTGGGTTGCAACAAATCATACAGTTCCCCTAGTTCCAGCTCAATCCTTCTACTAGATTATGCTGCTCAAAACTCCATCCAGTCTGGCCTTGAACACCTCCAGGAGCAGGCCACCACAACTTTTCCAGGCAACCAGTTCCAGCGCCTCACCACACCTATAGTAAAGAACTTCTTCCTAATATCTAATCTAAATCTATCCCCTTTAAGTTTGAGTTGTCACTCTTGTAGTGGTAGGCTTAAGCAGGCCAAGTTAGGCTTCTACCTATCCTGGCTTGCCCAGGCATGTTTTTCTGCTCTCCCTCCTTCTGTTTTGGGGAGAGCAACCACAGGAAAAGGGACAAAGAACCTGGAGCCACTAAGTCTGGGGTCTGTGGCCTGCCCAGCAACTGCGGTAAACAAGGTGCACATGGTCGCCTTGTGCAAGGCCCGTGTTCTGCCCAAAAAAGGGTAAAGCAAGCCTATGGCTTCACCCAATATGGCCAGATCTTGGGTAACTGCCATTTGACTGGCTATCCTGTGTCCAAAGGCCCATTAGTCTCAGGCTGTATTGGATAAAAGGAGATGAGCAGGGAGCACAGGTCGCTTTTGCCATTACAAGGTGTGTCCGTGCCTGCTGCCTCCTTGATCCTGAGCTGATGCTCTCATACCTCCATGCATTCGGCTTACGTAGCCAGCGTGACACCGTGCCCAGACTGCACACTGCAAGACATCCTGCCTGCACCTGGAAGCCTTCTGCCCAGATGGAAGCCCTGGAAGCCCACAAATCATGCAGAAAGCCAGGAACAGGTCAGAGATCGTCTGTCTCCTTTCTCCAGAAGCCTGGGGAAACTCTAAAGCCTCTGATGGCTACCGACAGCAACCCCGCTACAAGCCTCGGGTACTGTCAGATATTTTTTGTGAGTACATATCAAAAGCCTCTTGTAATTATTAATTGCCTTCTGCCCTAAGCAGAAAGTTGCTCCTTGCATGCATCTAGTGAGCAAGCAGCATACTGGCTGCAAGCGGTATACTGACCGCAAAACCTTCTCCTCCAGTTTAAATCGAGTTCAATTAATATCTATATTTCTAGATCCAACTATAACCTGTATATAGTTTCCATAATGTTGCAAAGAGCTTGTTATTATTATTATTTGGTGATCAGGGTAATGTGATCTTAAGATTTAATTCTTAATATTTAATATTAATAAACTATATATTAATATTTTAAAACACCATCTAGCAGTAATTAATTACTCCTCTCATTACAACTCTGTGACAGAGTTCCTCCCCATCTTTAAGAGGAGGCCCTCTTTAAGTACTGGAAGACTGCTATAAGGTTCCCCAAGGACACAGCACAGTTGGGTAACTGTTTATAGCTGCTGACCCAGGACATAGTGCTATCTTTTCTGGGTCCTTTCTTCCTTTTCAATATCCATTTCAAGCTCACTGTGAGTAACAGAACAGCTGTCATTAACTCAAACATGCCTCCTACCATTGACAACATTTAGATACACAACTCCTGCTTCAATTTAATGTCCCTGTTCTCTGATGGAAAGGTATAAGCAGCCTTTATATGGCAACACAACCTTGACCAGCATTGCAGGGATGAGGATTTAACCATGCCAGATCCCAGCTTTAGTGACACCTAAATCCTGATGACTCATGAACACTACTAAGAGAAGGGAATGTGCATAGGATCATATCAGTGAGAGGACTCCTAGCAGTACTATTTGCTAGCAGTATCTGCTGCAATACACCTTGAAGAAATTCTCACACTATTTAAGACAGTTACTTTGGGGCACACAGTCTTCCTGGGACAGGCGAACAACAACAGAGAGATCCACAAGTATGAGAATGGATGCTTGCCTTCCATGATGACCGAAAAATTTATTTCAAAAGCTGAACTAGACATTATGTCAGATAAACTTTATTCTATTATTTATAAAACACTTGAAGTGCAGTTACTGAAGTGCACTTATTTAATACAATAGTGAAATAAAATACCTAATAAAAAATTAGCTCAATTAGCTGAAACATTTTTCTTTCTACTGCTAACCTAAGACATATGTGAATTTTATTATATTTAATGGCTGTCTGGACTCCTGCTGTAATGACTTCAAGCAGCTCACTGAGCTATGGTGTTTTTGCCATATGAAGTTTAAATGGAGGGCAAAGTATTCAGAGGGAAATTTTAGAGAGAAACACGACAAGATACTGGACTTGACAGAGGCAGAGAGGTCAGGAGAGAACAGGTAGATTTGTAAGTCATTGATGCAAAGCGGATAGCTGAAGCCATGTGAGGCAGCAAGCTCACTGAGAGGAAAGTTTTAAATGAGAAAAGTGATCCAAGGACAGTATCAATAATCTGCAAGTAATTGCCTAGTTTCACACATAATGTCAGAGATGCTGTTGGAAGTGCCACCTGGTATTCACCTTAAATGCTGTAGAGGAATTGAGCATGGAAACAGATGATGTTTCTATAGCAGTACTTTAGGTCTGGTCAGGATTGCATGTTAGAAGTAAATCTGATCATCACCTGTAGGCTCGTAACACAAGTGGTCTCAGGGCAGGCAAACTGGGCCCTCTGTAGGCTAAATTAATCTAAAGGTTTAAGCTCCAGGTGACTCCAGCTGCCCATGAGAGTTCATTTCCATGGATGAGAGTAGACCCTGTCCAAAGTAAAACCTCCACAACAATTTTATTGTGGATGTCAAGTCTTCAGCACCTCTTCTCAATATTACAGCCGCTCCCTCACCCCCACTTCTACAGTGTCCAACTACGATGTAAGCACAGCCATGGTGGTGTTTTTTCCAACTTTGCCGCAGACTTCCTCTATGGGTTCACATAAATCACTTCATTTATCTGTGTCTGTGTCCTTCATATATGAAATATTCTTAACACCACATCTTGCACTCACTGGGACATGGAAAAGGTAAAATTGTCAACATACATCAAGAACTCAGACACCGTGGTGACAAGTATCCCACTACAAGGCAAGGAAAACATTCTGTTCAAAACAAGATTCCAACTGGTGTTCAGTAAATGAGATAGGGACTTTACCCTGAGCACTGAGGACAGATGTAAGAACCAGACTCCTTGGTTCAGTGACCTGTGTCCTTTCTTGCATGCTCTAAAAACGGATGCTGCTGAAAGAGAGCATGACATAATCAAAGACAACAAGTTAAAGAAAAAGCACTGACAGTTTTCAGTGGTGGGTACCTCACCTCCTGCCTTCATGTTCTTTTGAGATACTCTGGGATGTTCCTCCACTGTACATAATGTTCTGCCATTGTTTCATTCAGGTAGCAACAAAAAACAATTCACTCTGCAATAGTAAGGAAAGGCTCTCTATGCATTTATCAAGTGTCTCCCAGCTGATCTCTGCTTGAAGCTCAGTCATCATTTCCTGTGACATTTCTGAGTGTGGTTCACTCCTGTATTTAACCCAGCTGTGTTTTGCTGTAGAATCCATTGAATTAAAACCATGAAAACTGGGCCAACACCTCACAACCTTGAAAGCTTTTGCTAATTAATTCTACACTCAGCATAACTGCTACATCTATGGTCTGTAGTAATCGTCAATGCAATGGTAACTGACTTAAATGTAAATCAGCCTTTTCACAAAAGGAGTGCTATTCCTTCTTACTTCAACAGCAGTTATTCCTCAGAATACCTAATTGTAGAAATCGTCCAAGATGATCTGTTCCTCTTGCTGTGAATAGCTTCACAGGGGCTGCAAATGGTTGCAAAGCATTAGGTAGCATAGGGTTCAAGACCTATATCAAGAGGCTATGACCTACTTATAGAGTTTTCTATTTAGATCAGTGAAATTCCTGAATTAATTTTTAAAAAATCAGTTAGATTTTTTCATTCACTTTGACACACTTTATTTACTAGCTTTTCTGAGAAAACAGTCATATCACCCAAAGATTTTTTTCAGCTATTGAATTTGTTTGTTTGCTTGTTTCTGCTATTTGCACACAAATCTCTTTCCACTACACTTGAATCACTGAAAAAAGAAGATCCACACTTCCAACACCAGGCTGTAATAGCATAAAACATTTTTCTGCTTTGCTGGCACATCACATTACAGATGCTGTCCATAATCTTACTAGAACAGACAATGTAAAAAACCTTCCTGCTTATATCAGACCTTGTTATTAAATTTATATCCATTTCTCATAATAACCTACATTTCCCTTTATCGGAACTCTGAAAATAACTCCTCATGCAGGACTTGAGCATGGCATTTGATACAGTTGTCAGAGGAATTCTGATGTCCTGTCTCAGAGACATGGCAGGGGATTAGTGGGATTGTGAGTAGATGGCTTCAATCATTCCTCACAGACAATATTCAGTGAGTCATGAAGATTTTCTACTTTCAGTGCTATCACCCATGAAGTTTTGAAAGAGCCCACCTAATTCAGTGTTTAGAAGTGGGCCCTTATTGTGAAATAGTTTGGACTAAGCAGAGGCACACAGTGAGCACTCAGTGCTACCTGGAATTGCCTCTACACCTCTGTTGTCTGAGGCCCCAGTTGCAGTCAGCTGAAGAGCTGATGGCAGTCTGAACCTAGCTGCCAGAAAGGAGCACCAGTGAACTCACTACAGCCATACTAAGCTGGGATAGCCAGAATTTTCAGTGCTCTAATAACCCAAGGATCTTGACACTTATTACAAAACCAGTTTTGAATGGCAAATGAGAAGAACCAGTCTCCAGTTAGAAGAAGTGATTTGACCCAAAGCAGCCTCTCTCTGCTATCAAATCTACGGTATCTGCTGTCACCTCCTCTTTCCCAAGATACAAATAAAGACACTGAAGCCAAGTGCTCCACTGCTTAGAGGCCTGGACTACTTCTCTCAATTGAAGAAAAGCCCCATATCAGATATAAGTCTGGGCGTGTTTATACAGAGAATACTTATTCATAATATTCATTCCTGGGGTATATAGAATAGCCTCTGCTTCATGTCCATGGAACTTCAAAATAAAATAATCAAAACAAAGACTGAGATGCATCTGTAGCACAGCAAAAAGAAATTTCATTGCATGTGTTCAGGGGAAAGCAGCTAGAATATCCACATTCTGTGAAAGCGACCCCTTTGCATCCATGTTGTGGTAGGCCTAGGCAGGCCAAATTGGGCTTATACCTTTCCTGGCTTGCCCAGGCATATTTTTCTGCTCTCCCTCCTGCTGTTCTGCGGAGAGCAACAGCGGGAAAAGGGACAAAGGGCCTGGCGCCACTGAGTCTGGGGTCTGTGGCCTGCCCAGACCCTGTTGTAAACAAGGTGCACGGGGCTGCCTTGTGCAGGGCCCGTGTTCTTCCCAAAGAAGGGAAAAGCAAGTCTATGGCTTCACCTAATATGGGCAAATCTTGGCTAACTGCCATTTCATTGGCTGTCCTGTGTCCAAAGGGCCATTGGTCTCAGGCTGTATTGGATAAAAGGGGGATCAGCAGAGAGCACGTGGCCTTTGCCTTTCGGCCTTTGCCTTTCGCCTTTGCCTTTTGCCATTACAAGGTGTGCCCGTGCCTGCTGCCTGTGATACCTCCACGCATTTGGCCTGCA
>VWYK01064795.1:1924-14083 GCA_013399775.1 Semnornis frantzii | reverse complement strand
CACGGCCCCAGCTCCCTCAGGCTGTCATCATAAGAAAGCATTCCTTTCAGCATCTTCATGGCTCTGTGCTGGACTCAGTCAAGCAGTTCTATGTCCTTCTTGAACTGGGTGGCCCAGAACTGGACACCACCCCACTGCTGCCTTCCAAAGCAAGTGGTGGTGGCCATTCTTCAGCTCATTGAATTGCCCCAGGTAAATACTTGATGTTTTACTCTCACCTTTGTGTAGCTCAGTCCACTGTGCCCCCATTCATCCCGAGGTTAGTGGTGACACAAAGGGATAAACCATGGAAGAAGTCATGAGTTAAGTGTCCTCCTGTGTCCTAAAGTGGAGTTCTCTCAGGGATGCACTGAGAGGGAAGCTGAAAAAGAATTAGTGGTCGCAAGAAGCAGAAGTGGACTGGGCTAATGGATGAAACAGCTCCTAGAAAAGCAGTCAGGAAGCTTGGTTTGAAAGTGTTCCTGCAAAGATCACTTCATCCTTTGGTAAAAAAATGAGAGAAACTTTTCCCTGTGTTAAGCATTTTGTGGTCCTTGCAGGAGAGATGCTACCAAAGTGGAATGCTTAGCTGTGAAGGGTTGCTGCAGGTTCCAAATGCTATGGGTTATGTGGAGAACCAGCATGGTGAAATGCAGCTCTCCAAAGCCACAGTGAGTGGGGGACAAGAGAGCAGAGATGAAATTGGGTGAGCACATGGGCACCCTGCACTCACTGCTGTACAGGGTTGTGCTTCCACCTCCTCTGCTTAACCTAAGGTTTCTTGGTGCTTCACCCCAGCACCTCACTATCCCTAAATGCCTCTGGAAGGGCAGAGCAGAGAGCAGCTCCTTACAGAGCTAAAGTGATGGAGTCCTCCAAGAAACATCCTACATCATTTTTAGTTGGTTGCTCTGGCTTTTACCAGTGGAGTAAAACTGTCTACCAAATGAGCTGAGATCACAGCTCACAGGATGTTAGGAGTTGGAAGGGATCATCAGGTCCAACCTCCCTGCCAGAGCAGGACCAAACAATCCAGCTCAGGGCACAGAGGAACACATCCAGAGAGGCCTTGAAAGTCTCCAGAGCAGGAGACTCCACAACCTCCTTGGGGATCCTGTGCCAGTGCTCTGCGACCCTTACAGTAAAGAAGTTCACCTTCATGTTGAGGTGGAAATTCCTGAGCTGCAGTTTATATCCATTTCTCCTTGTCCTATCACAGGGCACCAGTGAGCAGAGACTGTCCCTGTCCCCTCCCTCTTGACCCCTAGCCCTCAGATATTTATAGACGTTGATTAAATCCCCTCAAAGTCTTCTTTCCCCAGACTAAAACCCCCCTGGCCCTTCAGCCTCTCCTCATAGGCAGTGCTCCAGCCCCTTAGTCATCTTTGCAGCCCTCCATTGGACTTTTGAGTAGATCCCTGTTCCTCCTGAACTGGATGCGATATTCCAGATGACATCTCAGCAGGGCAGAGCAGAGGGGGAAGAGAATCTCCCTCAGTCTGCTGATGAGATGAGAGCTCTGAGGTGTTCCTGGCTGCGCACATTAGGATGTGCTCCTCACCGTGCAAGGTGTGGCTCCCACTCCCTCTGGCCACAGCTAAAGAGCTACGAAGAAGAGGTCACCTACAAGAATTTGCTCCAATCCTGGTCATTAAATGACCCTGCTGAAACACAAACAAATGCAAACCAAGGCACAGGTGCCCCTCGCATGCATAAACAAGCTCAAACTTGGGAATGGAAGCGCAGGAAATGGTTCTATTTACAGCTTGATCACACATCTTCCAAAAGCAACTGAGCCAGCTGGACAACTTACTATCTTCAACCACTCTCCTGCTGCAGGATGCTGCCCCTCCAGATTGGCTGGCAACGAACTGAAAAGTAGCTCAGAAAGCAACCGCCCAGGCAGTTCAGACAGCATATCAGAAAAGAGAAGAACTTCCAACAGATGATGGTGAGACACAGGTGAGGACAGGAAAGAGGGGCTGGTCCCTCAGCCAAAAGGTGAGCAGCAACACGTCAGGCAACTTGGTGATTCTGTGGCAGCAGCCAAAGGACCAGTAGGAACCAGCTCATCCAAATACCTCACGGCTCGTGGAGCAAGAAGCATTTCAGTTTCCCTCTGTGGAAACCCTGCTGCCTGTTCAGGTTTCCTGGAAGGAGAAGCTGCTTAAACCAAGGTTTGATTACTCCCATGACAGGCAATGCAGAACCAGCTTAGGTTAGAACTTAGAAGGCTCAAACCAACTGCAAAGCTGCTCAAGAAATTACATTTTGTGTTCATTTTATCAGTGCAAAGAAGCTTTGCCCATCCTCTTCCTCTCTTTCTCCACACCTAGTGGAAGAGAAGGAAAGGGGAACAGCATAGGCTAACCAGATTGGGAATCACTTTACCACAAACACCTGCAGAAGCCTTGGGACAACAATGTGCCATAGATGGGTGCAAATCAGCTAAGTTACACCAAAAATGAAACCACCTTTAGAGGTCCCTTCCAACCCAGACCACTCTATGATTCTATGAAGTGGAGAAGGGCCTTACTGGCTGGACAATGAAGGCTTCAAGAAAGTGAACCTCAAACCAACATACAGAACATTAAAAAAAAAAAAGGCAAAAGAAGTAGTTCCTTGAGTAAGACCCTCAAGAATGTTCTCCTACTAGCAAGAGGTTGGTTTTGGGTCATGAAAGTCACTGCTACCTCACTTTCTGCAGGTAAAACGTATTGTTAGCAGTGGAATTCATGAAGGTAGGAGAGGATTTCCAGGAACATGTGTATCTTTCTAGGGATATCCATTAATTATCTTGTCTCCTATATATTCTAGGCCATCCAGTTTAAAAAAAAAAAAAAAAAGAAAAAAAGAAAAAAGCAAAACAAGCCCTCAAAGAACTTTGCTGCAAATGAGACAGTGGTGGCTGCAAAGACGTCAGTGCACTGGGTTGGGTGGGTGAGCTGTGAGTTTGGCTGCAGCAGTTCAGTAATCAAAAAGAATCAATATTTTGGTTGGGCAATATTCAAGTGGCTGGTTGGGTTGGAAACACTACATCCAGTTTTCCTGCTAGGTGCCATTAACCCTCTCGCCTTCCACACCCCAGTCTACGCCCATTGGAACTGGAGGCTGGATGGGGCACCGCTGGGCAGCAGTGTGGTGGCTTGTCTGGGTGGAGACTCCCCTGCTTCTTTGGCCATGTGGGCACTGTTTAAGTGTCTTGGGGTCTTTTAGTGAGTCCACCAGATTTGGTGGTGTGATATTATGCAGGAGAAAATGTATTTAGCCCACCAAGCTGACCTTTACAGAGCAGCTGCTTCCTGTCTCTGCTGCTGGCTGTTGGCTAATGGGCTCCGACATGAAAAAAAAAAAAAAAAACCCACAGCAACCTGCTTCTTGGCCCAGAGCTTTGGGCATTTGTAAGACAAAGTCAGTCATAAAATTGTTGTGATGCCAGCTAAGGGGAGCCTAAGGATCTAACCGGCACCTTGGCACCACGCTCCTGCTCTAACATCCCCCACCACTCCAGGGTGCGGTGCCTCTGCTTCCAGCCCTTCGCGTGCCAGGAAAAATGGAGGCAAGAAGAGTAAAAATAGGCATTAAACATAGGGAAATTGTTGCCATTGCTTGGTAGCAACCTCGCCTCCCTGCTGCTGTGGAGATGGTGCATGGAGGAGACTTGGGCTGTCCCGCAGCCTTTCTTGGATTGCTTTGTAGGTGGATATATTTTCTGTGGAGCGCTACATATGATTTTTCAAGGAGAGAGGTTTTGTTTGCCAAAATACTTCTGGAGCTTGTGCAAACCTTCCAGTCACATACATGCTCACATTGCTATTCATAACACCTTGCAGTCAACACAGTTCCTGTAGCACCAAGGAGAGCTTGGCCTGCCAGGCTTTCAAATATGACATCCATCGTGAGCGGTCTGCTTACCAGCAGGGATGATTTGACACAAGCGCCCATGGGTTGTCCTGTTGAGTCAGGCATCCCATCAACCTCTGGCTATGGGAGCACAATTAAGGGATCAACAATCACAGGTGATAAATAGAAGCTCTTAATTCCCTTTGGCACTCACGAAGAGCTGAGTCTGGAGGGTAGACTTTGACTGTCTGTCAGGAGCCCATCAAAGCCACTCTATCAGTTGCCTCCTCAACTGGCCAGGGGAGAGAGGGTAATGAGAAATAAACTTGAATCTTAAAGCAGATTCTCCTCATCCTTTCCTTCTTCCTGGGCAAAACTTTACTGCTGAGTTCTTTACCTTATAGAATCATGGATCATAGAATGGTAAGGTTGGAAGGGACATCAAGGATCATCCAGTTCCAACCCCTTGCCATAGGAAGGGACACCTCCCACTACAACAGGTCACTCAAGGCCTCATCCAACCTGGCCTTGAACACCTCCAGGGAGGTTCTGGAGCACAGAATCACCGAATGTGGTGCAGGGAGATGAGGAAATGGGAATGCGGTCTGTCCATCACATGTTGCCTCTGCTACTCCTTCCTCCTCAGAGGAAGAGTCCTCACACTCCTCCCCAGCTTTGGTGTGGGGTCCCTCCCATAGGAGACAGCCCTCCACAAACCTCTCTGCTGGGAATCCTTCCTACATGCTTCAGTTCTTCATTAACTCCATCATGCTCCATCATGGATCCCATACAGGGTGTGGTAGTTTGAGGGACCCTAGGGCCCCCTTAATAAAACCACAAGGACAAGTCCCGCTAGTGAACCTGTTTTAGCGCTGCCTCCTCTCTCCACACCCCCACAGGTGGAAGCTTTCCATGTGGTCACAGCCTCCTTTAGGCAGCCACCTGCTTTGATGTGGTGTCCTTCTTGAGCTGCAGGTGAGTATCTGCTCCACCACAAACATCTGTGGGCTGCAGGGGACAGACTGCCTCACCATGGTCTTCAGCACAGGCTGCAGGAGAATCTCTGCTCTAGTGCCTGGAGCTCCCCTCCTTCTTCGGTGCCCTTGGTGCCTGCAAGGCTGTCCCTTTGGCTGCAGCTGCACAGGTTTCTTTCTCCATCTTAAATACATAATCCCTGAGGCACTACCACTGTTGCTCATTGGCTTGACCTTAGCTAGCAGTATGCCCATGTTGGAGCCAGCTGGCACTGGCTCTATCAGACGTGGGGGGAGATTCTATCAGCTTCTCACATGAGCCGCTCCTGTAGCCTCCCACTACCCAAACCTTGCCATGCAAAACCCAATAGAGTGACCAGCAAAAGAAGAAAACTCCACTTGGTCAGTTCATTTTGTTGGGTTTGCTTTTTTTTTTTTTTTTTTTTTTTTTTTTGCCAGCCAGGTGCTAAAAACGGTTTCCTGCCCAAGGACACTTCATATGAGGGAAAATAAAAGCTGAGTTACAACTCCTTAAAAATAGGACACAGCGTGTTATAGTTCCTGCCCTCTCCCATTGCTGTGCAGAGCCACCCCACCCACGTGGAGCTGCCCTCTGACTCACTCTTGTGTCTCACTTGGAGAAAAAGGCTTTTCCACCAGCAGGGGCACCTGGTCAAGAACATGACATTCAGGGTGGTGTTGCCTCTTCACACTTCAAATGATTTTAAACAACTTTATATCTATGACTACGGGGGGACCAGAAGCATTACCAATGGAAGAGACATGTTGTCATATCCTTGCAGTAAGCAAAGAGATCAGATCTCCTGGAAAATTAATCTGCTTGGGCCAGGCTGACTCAATGGCTGGGGCAATAAGACATCTCTTCTGGATCGGCTCCTTCGCAGAGCAGCGCTCCGCAGGCAGCGCGTTACTGTCTGCTGTTCTGGGCACATGCATTTGACCTCTCTTACAGGGGTTTATTGTCAACATGTGTCCACTGGGAGCCTCAGCAGCTTCTCCCATTGTCTATTGTCTTCTGAGCAGGCTTATAAAAGCGCTGCAGGAAAGCCAGAAAGGCACCAAAGTGGAAATTGCTGGAAACTCAAAAAAACCGAACTTTCAGCTTCTAAGTCTTGCGGTGGTAGGAAAGGTGAGGTGAGGAGGAGGAACCTACACCTTGCTTTCCTTGGTGTCCCCACCCCTTCGAATGCTGGGCTCTTACAAGCCTGCTTGAATGCTGGTGAGGAGGAGTCAAAAGCACTGTGTCAGCTGGGGTTACTGCTCTCCAGTGGCTTCAAGGGGGGGAAACTGAAAGAAGAGAGAAAAGCTGGCGGCAATGAAACTTTGCTGGCTGACCCTAAAGCTGGCTGACCCTTCATTTCTTCTTTACCAAAACTCCCAGCTTGTGGCTGGGCTATTGTAGTCACTGTAGGAAAGCTGCCTTTTCTACACTTAGCAACACCAAAGCCACTCAGCTTCATACATGAAGGAAGCAAACCCCGAAGACCATGTTCACCCAAGGGAAGGCAGCATCCTTAGGACATATCCCAGGGAGAATAGTTTAGTCATCTCCAGTTTCATAACAGTCAGCCTCCAAACTGTGATGTGAAGAGGCAGAATCCCCTCTGCTTTCTGAGATGCTCCCACCACTTCTAATCCACTGCTGTGGCCAGGCAAACAAAGGACATTTGTAGGCAGTTTTGGTAAAGAGAGTCAAGTTCTTCCCCATGAAGAGCAAAGTATCACCTAAGCAACTGGTGGGGACAACCCAGCAGACAATTGCTTTTCCTAGGCCACCAGATCTAACAGAGGAGGCAGGAAAGGTGAAAATGGGACAACCAAAAGCTTACATTGACATTGCTGCCAGAGGCTTCTTACCCACTCTGGTGTTGGGGAACTGGACACTGCATCCTCTCAACAGCCATCAGAAGGTTCCAGGGCTTACAAGCAGCCAGCTGGTGGGACATGCTGTGCTATCAGCCAGTAACAATCAACCAGGGCAAAGGGAAGCCATCAGTGTGACCAGAGATCCACAAGACAAGCTGTAGTAAACTCCATTAGCCATCCCTACCACATCTCTTCCCAAGTGCCACCAAGGCCAGTGAGGTCAAGGAAGGGTTTTGAGTCTCCTTGCATTTTCACCAGGACTTTACTATTCATGACCAGGGCTACAGGATGTGAATGCCTTCACATCCAGCCCAGAGAATGGACTATTAGGTCCAGTTCTGGGCTACCCAGTTCAAGAAGGACAGGGAACTGCTTGAGAGGGTACAGAAAACACTTAACAAAAAGGAAAGCAGAGGGGAAACCCTAAAGAGACAAACAAGCTGCTGTGTACTCCACCAACCATCTCTTCCCCCATGCCACCAAGGTTAATGAGATTTGAAGAGTTCTGAGTCTGTCTTTGTATGTTCTTTAATGCACTTGATGCTCTCCTGTCCTTTGTGAAACCTTTGCCTTCCTCGGAGTGCTGTCAATGCCAGCACAATGTCTGATGCTGCACCCTCAGTGGCTGCACCACTCGGTTTGGCTTAGTGATACCAAGGTTTGGGAGAGCAGCTCAGACCTCGTGCTTGCAGTGTGCCCTCTCCATGGTCACTGGGCTGTTTGTTGCTCATGGTCACCAGGAAAGCAAAGGCTCCCACCCCAACAGGGACAATTTAGAAGTTGCTTAAGAGCCTGCAAAGGTTACATTCTCTTGCTCTCTGAAAGCAAAGCAGTTTTAGCTGGAAAAGAAAGAAAAAACACCCAACAGCAAAAGCAACCAAAAAAAAAAAAAAAAAAAAAAAAAAAAAAGAGAGCAACCCATGGTGTTTGTTTACAAGAGCACATTCATTGGTGTCTGGAGGGTTGACTCAGTCTAAAATGAAAAGGGGTGGCACCAAACAAGCTGTGCTGATAAACAAGTCCACCTCCTGCCCTGGGGTGGTCCAAGAGCTGGCTTTCCCCAGCCGCCTCCCTCAACAGATCCTTCCCACCCATGAAACCCTTGGGAATCACGGCTTTGGGATCCTGATGGATGAACTGTGGAGCCCTTGCAGGGTGGAGAAGGAATTTGGCAGAAAAAAAGCTGGGCTTGGTATCTACTTGGGCATTGCCATAGAGGAGATGGGGGGCTTTATACCACCTGTCTGCTTCGCTCTGCAGGGTGTGCCCCTCCTTGGTGCCTTGTGTGCCTGACTGCACAGAGCAGACCTAAGTTACGCTTACTTGGCACAGAGCAGAGACTCAACTCAAATGCAGACTCAACTCCATCTGCAGTTATTTCACCAGCCCCAGCTGTACAGGTAAGACAGAGCTGTGTTTTGGGTCCTCCTGCTGTTTAAGGCATCACCACATCATGCATTGTTCAGTGATCAAAAGGATATGGAAAGGGCATAAGGAAAAATGTCTCTGCTGTGAGGGTGCTGGAGGCCTGGAGCAGGCTGCCCAGAGAGGTTGTGAAGTGTCCTTCTCTGGAGAGCTTCCAACCTCCCCTGGCCATCGTGCTCCTGGGCAAGTTGCTGTGGGTGCCCTGCTTTAGCCAGGAGATTTGGACTATATGATCTGTGGAGGTCCCTTCCAACCCTCACCACGCTGGGATTTGGGGGTTCTGTGAAATACCATCAGGACACTTGCTAAGGTGGGTACAACATATGTATAGGGAAGGCTACTTGAAAGTATGTGGGGGGTCCTGAAGCCTCAGAAGTAGTGTCTGTGAGTTGTCCATCCCAACATACAGCTATACTCCAGCACAACTCACTCAGCAGATGTACAATTACTTCTCCATTCTAAACACCTCCAGAAGATTAATACTCAGGCACCTTCTAGTGGGAGGTGTCCCTGCCTATGTCAAGGGGTTGGAACTAGATGATCTTTGAGGTCCCTTCCAACATAAATCATTCTATGATTCTAAAGTGCCTCTTCAAACTGCTATTAATATATGGAGTCACAAACGATCTGCTCTTTACCTTTCAAAATGTGATGCTGCTTCTTAAATGCAGGGCCAGATTCCTTGAACTGTGCAAATGCAGATGTGCCCTGAGCAGTGAAAGAGTCACTTCCACTCTTCAACATTGAACATTAAAAAAATTCAGTAAAAGGATGGACTCTGCAGAGCCATGAATATCTTCACTTCTCTCTGTACCCTCAAAGAGAGAGGAGATAATTTTTTCCCTCCAGGCAGTGTGTATGTACCTCATTGATATGCTTTCCTCCAGATAAATGTCTTCACATCCAGCCCAGAGAACGGACTGTTAGGTCCAGTTCTGGGCTACCTGGTTCAAGAAGCACAGGGAACTGCTTGAGAGGGTACAGCAAAGGGCTACGAAGATAGAGGACTAAAAGCTCTCTTATGAAAAAAGACTTAGGGACTTGGGGCTTTTCAGCCCAGAAAACTGAGAAACCTCAGAAGTCTGAGGTGGGATCTTGTCAATGCTTACCAATACTTCAAGGGTGGGTGTCAGGAGGATGGCTCCAGACTTTCTTCAGCGGTGCCCAGTGGCAGGGCAAGAGGTGACAGGCACAAACTTGAACTTTATGAAGTTCCATCTAAACATGAGGAGGAGCTTCTTTACTTTGAGGGTGGTAGAGCGCTGTGGACCAGGCTACCCAGAGAGGTGGTGGAGTCTTCATCTCTGGAGTCACTCAAAACTCTCTTGGATGCTGTTCTGTGCAGCCTGCTCTAGGTGAACCTGCTTTAGCAGGGGGATTGGACAAGATCATCTCCAGAAGTCCCTTCCTACCCCCACCATGCTGAGATTCTGTGATTCTGTGAAACTGTGTCCCTGTCATGACACAGGTGAGGAGAAGGGCTGTGGGTATTTTGGAAGGGACACACTGCTTGGCTTCAGAGTTATCCCCAATTCCACAACCACTATTATCCCCCACTGCTAAGTGGGTATCCAGCTTTAGTCCTACAACTGCAGATCCTCAGCTAATCCTCTCTCAGCTCTGATGTTACTTCTTATCAAAACTGCTTTTCTGTTAAACCATGGAAGCAAAGCAGCAGCTTGGACCCTAAAGCTTTAAAAACCCTCAGAGTCACAAATCTTCCACTTATGCCTCTCTCCTGTGGTCCAGACACATTTTTCAGGCTTGTAGCATCGTCTGAACCCTATTTCCCTTTATTTCTCCTCTGAAATTGGCACGGAGGGGCTGTTTGCAGTATGGAATCGAAGGTATATTTGTCACCACACATGGAAAATGGTCTCCCTCATTTCTTCCCCCCTGTAATTCTCCGGGTGGCTTGGCACTGTCGGGGACAGGTGCTTCAGGAAAGCTGAAATATGGCAGTTTGCTGTTATTGCACAGAGCTGGAACTTGTTTGCAATACTGATAGAACAGAGGACTGCTGCTGTGCTTCCACCAAGCCCTGGATTTATGAAGCAGCAGGCAGGCTGGGGATGTGAATGGCTGGCAAACCTGCTTCTTCCAGCATCTGTAGAAAGACATTCAGTATTAACCCCACCCCCTCCCCCCCAACCACCACCTCTTATTCCATTAAGAAATGATTTCAGAGATCCAGAGCACAAGTGGCGAGCGCTGGTTGGCTGCCGGCGACGTCAGATGCGTGTCAATAATATTACTTAATGGGTTTTCCTTGTCTGTATTCATATGTTCCCTTCCCTGCAGCCCTGGCCCTGAAGGGGAATTATTACACTTTTTGGGTGGTTTTGCTCTTTTGCCCTTTGGCTTCATGCCTCAGAAAACCACCCAGGGTATCCGATGTCATAGAAAGGCTTTGTGGCCAGTTGCGCTTTCTGGGGTAAGTACTTGTGTTTTCTATCCCACTCTCCCCCCACCCCTCCTCTCTTTTTCCTAACTTAAACAAACCATGTAAATGTTTTAAAATAGCCTTGATTTCCATTGGTCCTATGATGTCATTGCCCACCCCAATGGAGAGCTCTGCTCCGCATCTCTCAGCTCTGCTCCGCATCGCTGGTCTGCTGAGGAGAAGGGCACTGGTAAGGTGCTTACTTTTCATGGGAAGAGAATAACAGATACCAGAGGAGGTTTTATGTAGAATACAGATACCCTGAGCAGGTTTTATGTAGAATACAGATACCTGTGCAGGTTTTATGCAGAAGGATGTTTTGGAGCAACTGCTTCACTTAACACAGTGCATTTACACAACTCCAGTGTCCTCGCACATCTCACAGAATCCCTGAATCCCGGCATGGTGGGGGTTGGAAGGGAACTCTGAAGATCATCTAGGCCAATCCCTTGATAAAGTAGGTTCACCCAGGATCACAATGTCCAGGTGGGGTGGGAATCTCTCTAGAGAAGGAGGCTTTGCAACCTCTTAGGGCAGCCTGCTCCAGGGCTGCAGCACCTCCAGCGCACTCACGTTTTAATTTCTGCCTAGATGGAACCTCCTTGGCTCCAGTTTGTGTCTGTTGCTCCTTGTCCTGTCCCTGGGCACCACTGACAAGAGTCTGGCCCATCCTCTTGGCCCCCACCCTTTAGCTTTTGCTGAGCTTTGATCAGATCCCCTCTGGGGCTGCTCTTTTCCAGCTCAACAGCTCCAGGGCTTTCAGCCTTTCCTCCTTAGAGAGATGCTCCAGGTCCCTGAAGCATCTTTGTAGCCTCCACTGGAGTCTCTCCAATAATTCCTTGTTTCTCTGGACCTGGGAAGCCTAGAACTGGACACAATACTCCAGTTGTGGCCTGACTAGTGCAGGGTAGAGGTGGGAGAAGAACCTAGGGCAGAGTAGAGGGGGAAGAGTACTTCGAGAAGAGTAGTAGATGGGGAGGAGAACCTAGGGCAGAGTAGAGAGGGAAGAGTACCTAGGGCAGAGCGGAGTGCAAGGAGAACCGCTTTTGGCTCACTGATCACACTCTTGTTAATGCAGACCAGAAGATCATTTGCCTTCTTGGTCACATATGACAGTTAGGAGCCTTGGAGTTGACATTTACCTATTTAAAGAGCTCTCAATATATATTTGTGGGGTTTGTTCTGTTTTGTTTTTGAAGTCGAGTGACCAAACTCTTTACCCATGCACTTTCAGTTTGCTTCAAATTTGAAGCTGATTTTTATGCCATATTTATTTAAGTTCCCACATTCTGTCAAAGTCTGTTTACACAAAGAACATTTGTTTTCACTACTGCTCGTGAGGAATGAATATAATAAGTGCCAAGGGATTTTGAGAAGTTGAGAGAATTAGTATTTGGAAACAATATGTTGGGCTCTTTCTTAGGGGAAGATTCATGGAGCACAGACACATTCTCCACTAAATCTATCAGGATGGAGCAGTTCTCATGGAGACAAAGCAGACTGAGCTGCTGCTCCAGTTTCAAATGGTTTATAAATTCAAGGCAGATTCAGAAAGGAAGAGAGAAAGAGAGAAAGAAAGAGAGAAAGAGAGAAAGAAAGAGAGAAAGA
>VWYK01064794.1:9840-22652 GCA_013399775.1 Semnornis frantzii | reverse complement strand
TTTCAAATTTATTTTTAATTATATTTCTTTGGATGAGAAAACAAGGTTACGGCATTGAAAATAATAGTCGTCTTATACAGTCAGCTACAGTGGGATCTCTCACAAGGGGAAATGTTATTTTTCTGCTAAATTTCTGTCTTTAGGACGCTTCGGTTCACAGAAGTTTCTTGCAGCTTCTTAAATTAAACACACACCCCCCCCCCCCACACAACCGCCCCTCACATTTANNNNCCCCCCAAACACACGCTCCCTCACGTTAATACCGGTTGTTACAACAAGTTTCCAGCACATCAGGGTTCACAAACCGGGGTGCCCTGTGTCAGCCGGCTCAGCCCGCTCTTGGCGAATGCTCAGGAGAAGGCGAGGAGCAACCGTTTACCAGGTTGCAGGAAAGCCTCGCAGGCTGCCATTCACACAACAGGCGGAAAGCTCTCAGCCCTTTATATGGCAACACATGAAAAGCCATTTCAATAATAACTCAAGTAGTTTTTATTCGAAGAGATGGAACTATTCAGTTTCTATCAAACTGCGAGAGGGCTGAACCGACAGGACGAAAGGATTCAGAAAAAAAACCCCAACTCCTTTAAACAAAACAAGAGCAAAATTACATTTCTGCACCAAGGTTTAAACACAATCCTAGGGGCAAAAGAGAAATGTTAGACAAGCAAAGAAACGTGTGGGGGAAATAAAAAGAAAGTATTTAAAACCACATACCTTGGACAAGGGCAAAATATCCCAGCTAAAATGCTAGTCAAGTGCCTTTTTCCTTGAAAGCCAAAACCATGTTTCTATTGCAATATTTTTCCTGTTCTAGAGAGTTTCCTTCGGTTTTTACCGTTTATTGCAGCTAGTCTTGGACCCTGCAGCCTGTGCAATGCCACAGTAAACAAATTGTTCTGATGTGCTTATTATTATTGCTCAAGTTCTGCTTGGATAGAGAATTAAAGCTCATTATTACAGTGTGTGTTGAGAATTGCTCAATCTATGTGAACATGGGGGTTTGGGGCATCTTCGGGGAAAAAAAAAAAACAAAAACAAAACAAACAAAAAAAAACCCCAACACACCACCGACAACACTACTTCGTGTAGTGGTGTAAATCAAATATGTATAATGCTTATAAATTTGTAACACGTTGCCTTGTCCCTGCTCCTGTTCTTTGCCCGGCACGAAGCCCTACAACGAGTACAGCTCCCTTCCGCGCTGCTCGGCGGAATCGCCTCTCTCCTCTGCGGCCCAGGTGAAGGCTGCGGCCCCGACGGTGACAGAAAATAAAAATACTGGGGGAACACACAGATATGGGGCAGCTTTTCTGCCTGCTTCCCCGGCACCGCTCCCTGCCAGAGCCACCCGGTCTCGGTCTGGGCATGAGCTCTCCGGGAGCTCCCTCAAGACTGCGCGAAGGACGGCGGCCCGCTGCGCGCCTGGGTAGCCCCCCTTCGTGGTCTGAGGTGGCCAGACGGTTCCTATCCAAAGAGTGTCCGCGATCCCAGCCTCAGAGCGTCCTGAATCAGTGGCCCGGCGGGGAAAGATGGGCAGCCCCGCAGCCCCCGGGGTCCCGCTGTCTCTGAGCACGGCGTTTCGCAGTTTGTTTGCCCTTTTTTCTTTCTTTCGGAGTTTGTTTTTTTGTTGTTTTTTTTTTTTCTTAAGTCTCTACGGCGATCTCACAGGCAAATATGGACTCTGTTCCTTTCTCTCCCCCACCTTCCTGCCTCTCTTCCCTCTCTCTCTTTTTNTTACTGCATTCAGTTTTTGCTCATCTGTTCTTTTTCCTCATTTTTTTTCCTTCTCTGTTTCTTTTCCCCCTTTCTTTTTTTTTTTTTTTTTTTTTTTTGAGATAAAAAGGCAAACAGAGAGCGCTCTGGCTCTGGTGAAGGGACTGTTTGCCTGCCTCCGCCGAGGCCTGGCCAAGCAGACTTGGCTTCACGCCTGAGCAGTTTCTGGAGAGCGGAGCGCTGGAGAGCAGGGGAGGCAGCACCTGGCCCTGCTTTAGGAGCCATCTCCTTTTATTGACAGCCAGATAAGCAGGCGGGAGCCGTGGTGTTTCCAACGCTTCCCTGGAGGACCCTGCAGGGTTGCAGGGAACCACAAGCCCTTTAATAGCAGCGGCTCCAAAGGCGCCGCGAAACCCCTTCCTGGCAGCGCCTCCGGGCCCCCAGCGCCGAGGGCACCCCCCCGGGGCCGTCGTTACCTGCCAACGCGCGGGACTTACGCGGTCCGGCCGCGTAAAGGAGAAAGGGTCATCTGGGAACCGAGCCAGACTCCGCAGGCTCCCTGTCCTGGTCGTGGCCTCCGAACCCCGGCCTACAGAGTCGTAGCAGGGGCCGGTGGAGCACCCCGGTACCCCGCAAATCCCTCTCCTCCCGCCTCTCCGTCAAAGCCTGCCTCTAATCTATCTGGCAGCTCCCGCCTCATCCTAGGCGGGCGGCAAGTTCATGAAACATTTAAGTGCAGTTCAATAAAACTATCGGCTGGGGCGGGGGGGCTCTTCTCTGATAAATTATTTACTCTGACAAGTGTGCGCAAATAACGGCCTCTCTCCCTCCCTCTCTAATGGGAGAGGGTGCGTTGGGCAGAGCAGAGAGCCCAGGTAGAGTCTGCTGGGCCCAGATCACCAGCAGGGGCTGTCACTGCGCGGGTGGGCTACCCAGCCGACTTACGCGTGTCCCGGGCGCACGGCGCGTCAGACCGACACCCCGCTCCGCCTGAGCGCGGCGGGCGGGCTGGGACAGCCACGGCATTTCCGAGGAGCCGCAGGGCCGGGACGCGTTTTGTGAGGGGGCTCTTTCTACCTACGCACCACTTTCTCCCACGGAGGGCGTTTCACAGGTGAAGAAGCCAAACCTCAACCTAATACTTGGCCTATAGGAGTCCAAGGACGGACCCGGCTGCTGGCAGCGCTGCAGATGGGGCGAGCCGTCGGACTGCAGCCCCTTTTGCAGGGAAGCAGCTGGAGGAAACAGTGGCCTCCGCAGTTGCGCAGGGAGTCCCGACCCGCAGTGTAGCTCCGGAACGAGGGCCGGGCAGTCTCCGCCGTCGGGGCGGGCGGTGTCCGGACTCGCGCCGTCCGCGCTCGTGTCGCCTAAAATGTCTCATTAGCTAAGTACTGTCCGCCGTGACGTCACCGGGGCGGCCCAGCCAATGGGGGAGGCGCTGGCGTGGATATTAAGGGAAAGTTAGTGCAAAGGCAGCACCCCTCTTTTGCTGTCATTGACATTTAAACTGTGTGGCAGGTTCTTGCGTGGAAATTGGCGACTGGAGCCTCCAGGTACCTCCTCCTGGCCGCGGGACCGCCGTGCCCAGGGCCTGCGCGCCCGCTGACAGGTAACGTCTCAGCATGCCCCCGCCTCGTCCCCTGCCGCTCGCCCCAGCCCCGGGGTTGGTCCTTGCCGCCGGCCCAAAGGGCCGACCCCAGGCAGCCCGAGAACCCGTGCACCGTGGAGGAGAAAGGCTAGGGAAGCGGGCTGGAGCCCTGCACAACAGGTGGGGGTGGGAGGGAGGAAAGGAGGGAGCGGCTCCGGCCGCTGCCCGCCCGTCGGAGGGGGAGCCCCGGGGCGGAGGGGGCGGGCGGCGCGGCGAGCGGCTTTCCAAACCTCCCCCTCCCCGCGCGGGCGGCGCAGCCCCCTCCCCTTCCCCCCGCCCAGTGACCCGAGCCCTGATCCCTCGCCGTTACCCATCTCAGGTGGTGGGGGCAGCTGCAGGTTGCCACACCCGTTGGGGGCCCCGGTGAGCACCCCGGAGCAGCCGGCTGCTTGGTCGGGTCCCAGATGGACGGGATGGGAGCGGGACGCGGAGGGTCCGGTGCGGCGAGACCTCACGCACCCTCGGAAGGGCGCGGAAAGGAGAGATGGTGGTGGGGCTGGGGGAAGGCAAGGCGAGGAAGGTTGTCGTCGGGGTCCACGTCCCAGCTGCCTTTCACTGGATAACGCCGGGGTCTCGCGGGTCGCCGCGGAAGCTTGGTCGCCCTGTATGGGCTAAGAAAAGTCTAGTAGAAGAGGCCACCACCTCGCAGCAGCCAAACTCAGGCTTGCCTTCCCAACCCTAGGTACTTCTGCTAAATCAGGGCTTAAGTGGGGAAGGGAGATACCCTAGAAAGGTCGTTCTTTCGCCGAAATAACTCGAAACAAAAAAACACGGTAAAACTTAATCACCGCTTACCTGTCCTCGAGTATCTCCGAATATTCCTTATGGTGCGTTAGAGGGAACTCTCCCTGTGAGGCTTCACTATAATATACCGGTAAATGGACATTCTCCTTCAGTAATAAATCAAACACCATCTATCTCAGATCCTCCTCCCTAATTAGAGATGTTTATTGGAGATGGTGTTTATCCAGCTGTCATGCCGAGAAAGAGCTGTGACATAATTACCTCTGACCAGATAGTCCTTTATATGCATATCTCGCTGACATATAAAGCAATTGGCTTGCATTAAAAATGACAAGATCAAATGTTGATTTTAGCCGATATAATAAAATTTCTGGTCACTAAATCAATTAAAATTCTATTGTCAGGTTCTCCAAATTACGAATCTTGTGATTTAAACTTTTTTTTTTTTTTAGGAATTAAATGAGAGGCTCCACCAAAGGGGTGGGCAGAGGGAAAGGTACCTCACAAACTTGCCGCGATAAATCAAACATGCCTGCTAAAAGCAAGAGCACTCGACCTCTCAGCCTAATAACACAGTTAACGTGAATCCGAGGAGTTTTTTCTATCCGTTCCTCATAGTTCGCCAAATTTAGATTTTGCTACTAACTCAGGAGGCCAGAAGAGCCGTAGGGGAGAGAGAGCGAGAGCGGGACCCCTCTTTCCCCACGTTGCTTTTAAAGCCCACACCTCGTCGGGGCCAGCGCTGGCTCACTGGGATTCTTGGCATTGGCAGCGACTGCGGAACCATCTGCACAGGGCTGCGAGCGAGCCCTGATAAGCTCCGAATTACTCTGTAATTGAAAATATATTTTTAGGAAAGTCTGGTTTTACAAATATCAAGGGTGTAGGCTTTTGATCCTTTCTGCTGCCTGTGTTCTCCAGTTGCTAATAAAACTCGCATTGAGCTCCTTAGTGGCTTGATTAACAGGCAGATTAACTGTTACTGGGGTTTTGAACAGCTTGTCCCAATCAATAGCATTTAAAAAGCCCGTCAGGATGCGCTAAGCTTCCACCCTCCTCCTCTGAAGGCTTTTCGAGAGGGTCCGGTTGTTTGATACTTTTCGCACATACATATATATATTAGAAAGCTTTCTTGTACGGAAAGATGTATTATATTCGTCTTCCAGTTTCAGAGGGACTTCAGCATAGTCCACAAAGCTTTTTTTTTTTTTTTTCCCTGGAAGACAAAGCTGTACCTTATGCAAAAGACCAAGAGAAAAGAGGTTAAATCGATTCCAAACTTTTTGCAGACTGTTTAAAAACTAGAAAGGCTCCACTTAACTCAGTGTCCTGTGCATTATAGGTTTCAAACACTGTCTCTACATATACAAATAGGCATTAAGTGTCCTGAAGGCAAAAGCATTGTAGTCTAAGACGTCAGAACTTGTGTATCTCTTCAGTTTTTGACCGAACTGGACAAGAGGACTTTAAGCATTTTTCTGGATATTAAAAAAGGTAGTTTGCAGCCCGGATATTAATACAACGAGACGATACTGGAATCTCTAACTCAGCACTTTCTGCTTTCAGCATTTAACAAAATACTAAAGGGAAGCAAACGCTGGTGTTTAGCACAGATCAGTACCCAGACAGGAGATCATGGAAAAAAAAAAAAACTAATTAGGGGAAAAAAAGCGCCTTTTCATATATAATAGCTACTTACCTTTAAAATTTGTTCGTTATGCCTATTTTTAAATTTTCTTTTGTTTGTTAGTTTTGTTTTGAAAAGTTTTTTGGGTTTGGTTTTTCTCGTTCTGTTTTGTTTTTGGGGTGTTTGTTTGTTTGTTTTTTGTAATGAGGGGAAAAAAATCCAGATGCAGAAAAGTGCTAATTACAATAATCCTATATGGATTTTAAAATAGACATTTTCAAAGGGTGTCTAGGTCCATGCCGAGAGCCACTGCCGGAGCCGTGGGGTCTCGGTGCCGCAAGATCCCACGGCGCAGCTCTCTCCCGTGGAAGGGGGAGCGGTCTGTGTTGGCAGGAGGGCAGGGCTTTCGGGAAGGGGGAACGTGGAGCACCTCGCAGCTATGTTTCTCCTCTCGCCTAATTAAAAATGTGAGGAGAGCGATTTTGAAAGTCGAAAAAAATAACTTTTGATTTTTTTTTTTAAAGGGGGGAAAAAAGGAAAAAAAAATAAAGAAAAGCAGCTAAATTTAAAACTAAAACGAGGAGGGGAAAAATACAAGATAAAGCAGGCCGGGCAAGCGGAGAAGGTGGTAGCATTCTCGGAAGGGCGAGCGGCAGCTGGAAAGCTGCTAGGTGGAAAAAAGGAGAAAAAAAAAAAAAGCAAAGGCAGCCTTTCCTCTGGAGGTATCTAGGCACGGCAATCCCTGCAAATCCTGGTTCTCCCGGCCGGGCACCGCTGCCTGGGGGCGAGGGGCCGTCCTGGAGGGCGCGCAGGCCGGGACCGAGCGGACTGCCCGCTGCTCCGGTGGGCGGGCAGAGGGTAACGGGCCTGGGGGTGGCGGTACGGCTAGGCCGGCGCGGTTCCCAGTTCCGCGCAGTGCCTCCGCTGCCGCGGGCGGAGTTAAAATGGCGGCGTCGAGCCGGACCGGACCTCGCGGAGCCCCGCGCAGGGACAAACCCGGCTCAGTGGGACGCGACGGGGCGGGCGGTACCACACGGCTGCGCGCACCGGGGCGGGCGCGGCCCCGCGGCCCGCCCCGCTGCTCTTTCTTCCTCTCAACTTTCGCTCGGGGCTCCCGCTCCACCGGCGCCCCCCCTCCCCCGCCGTGACGTCGCCGGTTTCCCCCCTGCCCTCCCCTCCCTGCCCGGGTATTATTTTTTTTTCCCCCACTGTGGGGGGCGTTAAAAGTTTTTTTGGGGAGAGGGAACACAAAGCCCGCTGCGCCCGAGGGGAAAATAGCAACAAGATTACGGCTGCTTTATTCCGGCGAGGAGGCGTAAGAAGGTGCTAATCCAAGGGATGGCTAATTGAGAGCTTGTAAAAATGATATTTGCCTGCGTTTTCGGACAAAGCGGTTTCTCTGTTTTTCCCTCTTTAACGCCCTGTGGACGAGAGTAAAAATAAACCGCTCATTTGCTAGAGAGGGAGTGTAACAGGGGAAAAAGAAAAAAAAAAAAAGAGGAAAAAAAGGCAAGAAAAAAAATTTAAGCCCACGGACGCGACTGACTTCAGTTGAGAAAAAGGACTAGATCCCAGCTTTAAATCTCTTTGGAACGTCTGAGATTGGTGCAAGCTTACAAGTCGCAGCCTCTTTCTCTCGCCCGCAGGATGCGTGCGGCGGGACGCCCGGCCTCTGCCACCGGCAACTAGGAGGGCAGGCAGGCAGGCTCCACCGGGACTGCTCGCCGAGACCCAGCCTGAAGGAGATACAAGCGGGACAGCGGTTCGTACTTTATTTTGGCCCTTGTTTCGGTTCTCTTCTGTCGCTTTCCATAACCTTCTCGGCTACCCGAGATGATGTTTGTCCACGGGCAGGTTAACTTGGTGGCAGCTGATACTTTGGAAAGTTTTGGGGAGGAGGAGATAAAGCGAGAGCAGGGAATAGGGGGCTGCCGGGGGAGAGGGATCTCTCGCTCATGCCCTACCTTACTTTCAGAGGATATCCCATCACACCCAAATGCTCCTCTGGGTCCATCGCTATATTCAGCTCTATTTCTGTGTATGTGTATAACTCGGAGAAATAAAGAGACAAACCCGCAGCTTGACTTAGTCCTGGAGAAGGCGGCAAGAGCCGCGCCGAGGAGTGGGAAACGGAGGAGTGCCCTGGCCCCTCGTCGCTTCAGGTCGCGCCGGCGGGTCTCAGGGCAGCAGTGCTGGTGGTTCTCCTTTCCTCGCAGGCTCTGCGGAGAAATTTTGTTCATCCCGATGCCGATTTCAACGGAGGCCAGAGAGAGGCTTTCCGCCTCGGCCTCTAACTCCGGGGCCTCCGCGCCGGGCGAGGAGAGGGGTGGTCATCGGGGCACTCCGGCTGAGGGGGAAGGGACAGGGGAGCGAGCGGCGGAGGGAAAAGCAGCAGTCTTTTAAGAGCCCATTTTGTGCTATTAGGGAACTGTGGCAGCTTCTCCGCGGGACCGGGGATGACAGTGCATGACGGCTGGGCAGCCCATTATCCCGCTCCCATTGAGGGGCCCTTTCACTCACATGCAAACTCCTTGGCAGAGTCGTTTGTCTCCTCATTGTACTTTATTTAAGAATGCAATGGTTGTCAGGGCTCTTATTCAATTTCAAGATACTTTATTGATGAGCTTTGACTTTTAGCACTTTTCACATGTCAAGAGAAGTCAAGTGTATGCGGCTACGACTTCATTTTATGCTTTGCGCGTTCATACTCTCCCCTTTCCGCCGTGGCTCTTGGAATTTCTTTTTCCTATCCCTTCTCCTTCTTCCCTTTCTTTCCCCCAAGATATTTTTTTTTCTTTTTTAATTCCCTATGCAGACCACCCCCCCACCAGTCCCCCCCGGCCCATTCTCCATAACCGATTGGGACACCCTGAGCTCGGACTGGTGCTCCCAGTGTAACCTTAAATGCATGCGCGGAGGGGTTGCTTTAGAGTTTACTGAGGTGTGTCTTAATAGTCCGGCATTCAACAAATGTACTTGTGGTGTGTGGTCAGAGCAGCAAAGTCATTTACTTACTTTCCCCCTCGAGTTTCTGGCAGCCAGTGAAGGGGCTCCCTTTGCAAAAGGCGGGGGTGGGAAAGCCCCTTCATCTGCCGGGCACAAAACGACGGCACTGCCCAGCTCTCGGCCGTCGTCCGCCCCCGCCGCAGCCTGCGGGACACCCCCACGCACCAGGTCCTTCATGGTGTCTTAAAAAGAATAAAAAAAACAAAAAAAACACCAAAAACCAAGCCACCACCACCACAGAAAACCAAACCAAACAAACAAAAAAAAACACCACCCAAAACAGACCGGCAGCCCTTAGTCAACAAACGGCACGTGGGAGAAGTTTGTGAGTGTTTGGTAAAGGACTCTTCAGGGCCTTTCACAAGAGCCCTCAATACACAAAGTAAATGGTGTATTTGCTCTGCTCTTTCCCGGCCGGGCAGAGCTTCTCGCTCCCCGGCGCTGGAAGCGGGAAAGGGGGGGCGATGCCGGGCCAGGGGAGCTCCGGGCGATTCTCCTTTGACAAAGCGCCTGTCTCCCAAATATTTATGTCTTTACCATTTGAATGTTATTTTCCCCTTATCTCCATTGTCGCACGGGAGCGAACTGTTTAAATGCAAATTGACCTTCCCNGGTCCCCGGGGCCCGGCTGGCAGGCGGCGGGCGCGGGGCGCGGGGCCCGGCGGCGCTGGTGATGATGGTGGTGGCGGTAGAGCCCCGGGCCGGGCCAGGCAGCGGGTGCGGAGCCGGAGAGGGGAGCCGGGCCCAGTGCATTCATATTCAAACGGCTGGGCCAATTGAGCAGTGCCGGGCGGCGGGCGGCCAATCGGCGGCGGGGAGGCGCTGGCGGTGCTTTGCATAAAGCAATATTTTGTGTGGGAGCGAGGGAAGCATTTGCATGTTGCGGAGTGATTAGTGGGTTTGAAAAGCCAGCCCCAGCTCGGCCGCATTTCCCGCTCTGGTTAAGGCGCAGGGAGGAAGTGTTTTGCTGGAAGATGATGACAGAGGTCAGGCTTTGCTAATGGGCCAGTGAAGAGCAGTGGAGGCGAGGCAGAGACCAAGGCACACATACATTAATACACTTGAACCATCACCAATCAGCATAGGTGTGCTCTGTCTCTCTCTCCCCACTTCACTCACACACTCTTTTATCTCTCGCTCTCCAGTCACTGACAGCCCATTTTATTGTCAATCTCTGTCTCCTTCCCAGGAATCCAAGATCACACAACCAGCAGCTTCAGTGGAGAAAAACTATTTTGCTGGCAACTCTTTTTAAAGCACCATCATTTCAAATCAGTGCGCTCTTAAACTATTGACAGGAGCTTTGACAACAAGACAGGATGCCTCATAAAGGTGAGTCTGATCATTTCTTCTCCCAACTTCTCCCTCCTTGCATTTTAATATTTAGGCAGGGCTCTCGCTCTCTCCTCCTCTCTTTCTCTCTCTCTCTCGCTCATCTTGCCATTTGCATTCCGGAGAGCTTCTCCGGGAACTTTCCAGCCTAGGAGCTCACAAACTTTCTGCCTTTCACATGAGCCTGTGTCTTCTGGAAAAGCTAAAGCATCTGACTCGGAAACCAATGCCAACACCAGCAGCAGTAATTCCCACGCAGCATTTGCTGGGCAAGGAGATCATAAGCGCCGGTGTGTGTATTGCCGATGCTGCGGTACACCAGCTCGTAGAGACGGCGAGGCCGGAGCCTGGGCCGGGTCGAGGCCGTGCTCGTAGCCCGGGGCTGCCGTCCCGGGCGGCCACGGCCCGACCTGGGTTCCGGCCCCACTCCACGCCGCGTGGGAAGGAGGGAGGGACGAAGGGAAGGAAACGGTGCCTTGTTGCCCCAAGGCCGGCCCCGTCCGCGGCTTCTGCTTTGTGTTCCTGCGCTCTCGGTTAGGAAATGATCACCCGTGATGGTGGAGAGAAAGAAGAAACAAGCATCTGGGAGAGTTGCGTTGAGGGGGAAAAAAATAATAAAAGCTAAAATAATAAATCACATCCTAGGCCAAGTCAGCTCCCAGGCGCGGTACAGGCGGGGAGCTGAGCGGAGCTGAAGGGCTGTCAGCTTTAATCAGCCACCCGGGGATCTTCCCAACTTGTCCCTAGTGCCGGCAACTTTCCCAGCTCCAGCGCGGGAGAAGCGCCGGGGGCGCGGATCTTCCTGCACCGCTTTCCGCGGGCCCCATCGGCCGCCCCCGCACCGCCCCACCCCTCCTCGGCACCGGGGCGCGCCGTGTCCTCTTTGGGGAATATTTTTTTCTTTTTTAAATCCATGTTTTTAAAATATTATTAAAAAAAAAAACAACAAAAAACGAAACCCACCTCCTATTTCTGCAAGTGCCACTTAATGGCCCTTTTTTATTCCTCCTCTCTGGTTGCCTTTTTTTTTTTTTTTCTTTTTTTTTCCTAAGAAGTTGCAAACTCTTCGCTATGCAAAAAAGAAAATAGGAAAAAAAAAAAACCTCCTGGCAAGCACAACAATAAACTTGATTCTTTTTCTCCTCGCAAGTGCAACCGCAAAAAATATCTGGATTTGAATTTAACCTTCCAAGGCTTTGCACGGAGCTGTTAGACGGAGGCACAGAGCAGGAATAACCTCTGGAAAGTTTAAACACAAACTTTCTCTAACTACGTACTTGGCAGAGGCTGTTTTGGAAAACGACAACAATGTCCTAGAGAAGAAAAGTGAGTGCATCTTCTCCAATTTAGGGACATAAAATAATAAAAAGTGGCCCTTGACAATAAATGTTTATAGCTGCTGATTCTTACCAATGCCTAATCGCAAAACGATTCGTTTTTGTCTTTTTATCATTTGCCTCGGAACGCAAAGCTTTGTCATCTTAACATCTAATTAAGGTTTCACCGGGACAGGAAAATAAAATGTTATCCTCCATCAGATTATATGAAGATTTCGAGATTAAAACACGACTTGCAGATTAGGCCCGGCCTCTTAGGAGACGGCGAATCGCATTCCTCTCTCGCTCGGGAGCTGGATGCAGGTCCGCGGGTCCCTGCAGGGAGCGGCCGATCCGGGTTCCGGACGGAGAAGGCGATTTTGCGATCGTGTGGCTGCAAGAAGCGGGTCTGCTGGACCCGCCCGGGATGCCAGGGCCGGTGGTGGAGGCGTTGGAGAGTTGCTGAGCAGAACGGCTGCTCCCTCGCCCCATACCTCCTCTTACCTTGTTGAAGCACTTGGCTACCTTCGCCCTCTGTTGTAAAAGGTTTTCGTCTGTGTTTGGGGTTTGATTTAGGTTGTTTCGGGGCTCTTTTTTCTCTCTTCCCTCCCCCCTTCCCCCCCTTCTTATAAATCCACTCATTGTCATTTCTGAGGTCCGTGTTGGTAGATCGGAGGGCTGGAAGTTTAATGGTGGCTTTCTGGATGGCTTCATTAACCCCGCAGGCCCTACGTTTATGAGTTGTGCGTGAAATATGTGAGGAAATTGTGTTTGAAGATGTGGGTTTCCCTTTCGATGTGTGTCTATGCAGACGTGTTTAGTGTATTAAAGGGACGGCTTTACGTTCAGTTCAGCTGGAGGAGATATCGCCATGTCTCCACTGAAGTACAGTGTAGCTTGCTCTGCTGCTAATCAGGTAGCTCTCCAAGAGCAGTAAATATTTACTAGTTAAAGTCTTCATGCTGCGAGAAAGTACTTGTTTGATGTTTATTTTTATGGATTCAAGATTACTAAAAGCTACTTAATAAATTATACTGTGGCTAGTCCTGAATGGGGAAACGTGCCTGTTTGAATTCTCCATCATATGCAGCAAGAGTAAAATTAATATTCATTATAGGCAAAAAGAAAGAGAATGGGTATTTTTAGGCGAAAAAAAAAAAAAAGAGAGAAAATGAAGGCTGCGACTATTTCATTATTTTACCTCCTTTTTTTTAAAGCAGCCCCCTTGAATGGGCTCTTTATTGTAATTGTCCCTCCCCAATTGAGCACCCCACTGAGCTGTTGTATCTTTTTACAACCCCTAACAACTCGCACCAGTAACACAATTACTGCCAGATATTTATAACGAGAAATTACTTTTCAATTTTCACCCGCGATGATTTTAAATAAATACACGGGGACGCATAAATAAATAAATAAATAAATA
>VWYK01064786.1:1850-18330 GCA_013399775.1 Semnornis frantzii | reverse complement strand
CTCCTTTTCTCTTGGCTAAACAATGAACCTTCAGTTTGGTTTTAAGGTGGACCTCAACCACACTGCTCCAAAGCTGCTCAGTTAGGCAGCTTTGGAGATGGCAACTCACCACTCCTCATCCTTGTCAGGGGTTTGATGTTCACCTTGCTGGTTCCTGGGACTGGGCAGCCCTAGCAGCTGGCAGGACAACACTCGTGCTAGAGTAATCAGATTGCAGGCAATGTGCTGGAGGATGCTGAGGAATAATGTTGACATCATGGGATTTGAATTGATCTTAAGCTGACCATGCAGTGCATTTTATACATTGCAATCCAATTATGGGCAACATGGACACTAATGCCTTTTATTGAGGCTGCCTAACACTCTCCATTACAAATCCATGTCTCTCAACTGCTTGTTAAATGAATTCTATTCATCTGGAATGAAATTTGCCAAGATCTGCCTCAGCTTAAGTTTGTTTGCTGATTTTATTTAATTTTATTTATTTTACTTTTTCTTTTGAGTGGCCACCCTGGAGATTTTAGTTTCTAAGAAAGAGGTTTAAGGAACAATATGATGTTGCCTTTTTTTTTTTTTTTTCTTCAATTTGGTTTGTGTTTTGTTGTTTGTTTTTGTTGGGTTTGTTTGGTTTGGTTTTGTCTGTTTTGGTTTTGTTTGTTAAATGAACTTTCATTGGGTGTTGTGATGCCTCAGTGGGACAGAAGCAAGGATTAACATTTGACATCTTCTCGTGCAGGGCTGTAACCTTCCTTTCTCTCATGCAGATTTTATGGTCTCCAAAAACTCCCCTCAAATATCCTCCCCAACCCAAATACCCTCTAAAATACCCTCCAAAATACCCTCCAAAAATACCTCACACAATCTGTAGAAGCCAGACACAGTTCAGCATCTGCACTTTGCTCTGATTCTATGAGGACTATGAGGCCTCTTTCTGGAGCTGTTTTGGCTCAGCAGGCTCTTCAGAGAAGCAGTTCTTTGTGGTGAAATAGAGATCACACAGGTTTGCAAAATAAACAAGCATGGCAAGATTACTCTTCCAGAATCCTTGCTCAGGGGCAGTGTAAGGGGATGGGGTAATTAATTAATGCGAGACGATGTATAAAAATATTAACAGTTTATTAATATTAAATATTCAGAACTCACATCACCCCCATCACCATTTAATAATAATATTAACAGGCTCTTTGCAATGTTATGGAAACTATGTACAGGTTATAACAGAATCTGGAAATAGTTATTAAATATATACATTAATTAAACTCGATATAAACTGGCAGAGAAGGCTTTGCGGTCAGTATGCCGCTTGCACAGAAGGAGCAACTTTCTGCTTAGGGCAGAAGGCAATTGATGATTCCAAGAGGCTTTGGCATTTACCCACAGAATTATATCTGACAGTACCCAAGGCTCGTAGCAGGGTTGCTGTCGGTAGCCGTCAGCGGCTTTAGAGTCTCCCCTGGGCTTCTGGGGAAGGAGGCAGNCTCCCTTTTATCCAATACAGCCTGAGACCAATGGGCCTTTGGACACAGGACAGCCAATGAAATGGCAGTTAGCCAAGATTTGCCCATATTAGGTGAAGCCATAGGCTTGCTTTACCCTTCTTTGGGCAGAACACAGCCCTGCACAAGGCAACCCTGTGCGCCTTGTTTACCACAGGGTCTGGGCAGGCCACAGACCCCACACTCAGTGGCTCCAGGCCCTTTGTCCCTTTTCCCGCCGTTGCTCTCCCCAGAACAGCAGGAGGGAGAGCAGAAAAATATGCCTGGGCAAGCCAGGAAAGGTATAAGCCCAATTTGACCTGCCTAGGCCTACCACGACAGGCACTGATCACCGGAGGTCTGACATTTCATGGTGTGAGAGCACTTGACTTTGCAAATTCCCTATTCTTTTAAAGCTGAACCTTCATTTTGAGGAGAATAATCCACAGGAACTGCATGAAATCAAAGCTTCTGGGCACCCTATTGAGTCTTAGTGCCCATCTTTTTCCTTCTACTCCTTGACCCTTTTGATTCCAGGCTGGAAGAAAATCTCCAGTTTCATGTGTACTTTCCACACAGAGAGGGATTTTTAAAGGCTGCAAATGACTAAATCCTCCTTTTACAGACAACAGGCACCAAGAGGAAAATTTTTAAGCAGAAAGAAGTGTAATAATTGAAGCCTTTCTCTTGTGTCTTCCATTTACACTTCTCATGAGGAAAGGAGGAAAGGCTCAGGGATGTTTGTACTTTTCAGTTCATAAAATAGCTTCAATACATCACTTAATCCTCAGAGAAATGCTTTGATAAGCAGGATTGTCCTAGCAAGAAGCTAAAAAAAAAAAAGGTTTGTACCCACCAATAATTAATCCAATAATTAAAATTTCCTTCTCTGGAGAGTTCTACTTTCTTGCCAGAATTTTCCCTGGAAAACTCTTGTCCTCCTGATAAGCACAACAAGAGCTTTGCACACATACTCCAAAAACCTCTCACCAGCCACTAGTAACCAGTCAGGGGACCTGGTTATGAGCTGTTTTTTTCCTTTGGCTTGGCTATGATATAGTTCTGGTCTGTATTGTGGAAATATTTAGTTTTTGCTCCCAAAACTATGCCAGAACTCTGTAGGATGAGTTGAACTTTTAACTTGGCAGCCAAGCCTCATTTGCAGAACAAACTTTTAACTGTGATGGGACTGAGCTCCTGCACTTTCTTGTGGTTTCGGTGTGGATGGGGTCCAAGTGATGACAAAAACACTGTTGAAAGGATGCTCTAGGAGAGGTGGGCTCTGTGAGAGTCACGTTGTGAAAATGCTTCTCAGGCAGGAAGACAATGTCTAAGCATGGGTCAGATATTTTCAGCTGAGCTCACTGCTGAGATCAAGGTAGTTTAACGTTTCCCTTCATTTCCCAGGGACAACTGCTTCCACAGCACCTGGATCTTGTTCTGGACATTGAGAAAGGCATGGAATCTTTGGTCAAAAGTCATCAGAGCCTCATCCTGGGAGATTTAATTAATTAATTTAGAGTTGCAGAATGGTTTGTCTCAGAAGGGATCTTTAAAGGTCATCTAGTCCAACCCCTGCAGTGAGCAGAGACATCTTTAATGAGATCAGGTTGCTCAAAGCCCTGTCCAACATGACCTGGAATATTTCCAGGAGTAAGGCAGCTACCACCTCTCTGGACAAACTGTGCCAATGTTTCATCACCCTCAGTGTAAAAAAATTCTGTCTAGCCTAAATCTCCCTCTTTTAGTTTAAAACCATCACCCCTTGTCCTGTGGAGTCCTAGGAGTGTCTCCATCTTTCTTCAAAGACTCTTCAGATACTGAAAGCTCACAATAAGGTCTTTCCAGAGCTTCCTTTACTGGGGTGCATCAAGAAAAGTATATCAAGGAGAGCTAGGAAATTCCTTTTCCCCCTCTACTCTGCCCAGGTGAGACCACACCTGGAATACTGTGTCAAATTTTGGGCTCCCCAGTTCAAAAGAGACAGGGATATTACTGGAGAGAGTCCAACAGAGAGCTACAAGGATGATTGGGGTGCTTGGATATCTCTCCTATGAAGAAAGACTTGAGACCCTCTGATCATTTTCTGGCTTCCTCTGGACCCACTTCAACAGGTCCTTATCTTTCTCACTCTGAGTACTCCAGAGTTGGGCACAGTACTCTAAATGTGGTCTCAACAGAGGCAGATTCCCCCTCCCATGACCTGCTGGCCACAATGCATCTAGTGCTAGACACTCTACTGGATTAGGGATCAGGGCTTTTTTTGCCTTACCAATACATGCTGCAGTGCTGCAGGGACGAGAAGCTCTGACAGCTTCATCCAAGTGAAGGAGAACCTCTGCAAGGCAGGCACAAAAACCATGCAAGGAAGCTATCCACCTCCATCAACTTGTTCTGCATGTGTTGGGTGGGATATGAAGAAAACAGGGCAGCAGTGCTGTCTGTTTACATCATTTTAAGCAATCCAAATCTGCAGTGCAGTAGAGAGAGACTACAGGAACCTTATTGCTGCCATTTTTCATAGGCAGCAGCACCGAAAGGCTGCAGTGCAGCGAGTGTAGGTTGGGAGATGTCTGCATTAAGTTTCCACCTGGGAACCAGCTGCTTAACCCAATGCCTTGGAAATATCACCTCCCTCTGACCAAAGAATGAGACTCTGGGTGAGCAGAGGCATCCAGCTGTGAAAAATGAACGCAGAAAACAATGAAGTTGTCAGTTCTCTTACCAGGATGCAAATAAATACCTGAGCTGTCAAGCTGACGGTTCTGCTGGACCATTAGTTTAGCACAAAGACATTCTGCAGGGCAGGGGATGACAGCTGATCCATCACCTCAGCAATCCTGCCCTTCAATAAAAACCTCTTTGGAACATGTTCTGATACATATTTTTAAGTGTCAGGCATGGTTAATATATGGACTCAGGCACCTTTATGATGTGAAAAGTGTGTCGTCAGAAGCCAGTTTCAAACTGATTTCCCTGGTGCTGGGTCGTGTCTCAGGTTTACTCCTGTGCAATGCCTCCTGATGGAAATTTTATGGACTTTTCTCATTGCAACCTGCCAAGGGGACAGCTATGGGCCAGGCTGCAGTGCTCTCTGTCACTGTCACAGCAGAGCTCACTGTTGTCATGTAAGTGGGATGTGACTTTGTAGGCCAAGATAGAAAAGAGCCACCTGTCAGGAAGGTACAGTCAGAAATTCCAAACCCTGGCAGAGGACTAGGGAAGAGCAACTGAGTAAGGCATTTGACTCTGTCCCACATGGCATCCTGGTCACCAAGCTGGAAAAACATGGACTGGGTGGGTGGAGGACTACTGGATAAGGAATTGGCTGGATGGTGGCACACAGAGAGTGGTGATCAAGGACAGTGTCCACCTGGAGACCAGTGCCAAGTGGCATCCCTCAGGGGTCAGTGCTGGCACCAGTGCTGTTTGACATCTTTGTCAGTGCCATGGACAGAGGAATCAGTGCAGCCTCAGCAAGTTTGCAGCTGGCACCAAGCTGTGTGGCACAGTCAACTTGCTAGAGGGCAGGGATCCATCCAGAGGGACCTGGACAGGCTGCAGAGCTGTGCCCAGGCCAACCTCATGACATTCAGCAAGGCCAAGTGGAAGGTCCTGCACCTGGGTCAGTGCAATCCCAAGCACAACTCCAGGCTGGGTGGGGAATGGCTGAGAGCAGCCCTGAGGAAAAGGACCTGGGGGTGTGGGGTGATGAAAAGCTCAAGATGAGGCTGCAGTGTGAGTGCAGCCCAGACAGCAACTGTGTGCTGGGCTGCAGCAAGAGCAGTGTGGGCAGCAGGGCAAGGGAGGGGATTCTGCCCCTTTGCTCTGCTCTCCTCAGACCCCAGCTGCAGTCCTGGGTGCAGTTCTGGAGCCCCCAGCACAGGAAGGACATGGAAGTGTTGGAGCCGGTCCAGAGGAGGCCACCAAGATGCTGAGAGGGCTGCAGCAGCTCTGCTGTGAGGACAGGCTGAGAGAGTTGGGGCTCTGCAGCCTGCAGAAGAGAAGGCTTCCAGGAGACCTTGGAGTAGCCTTCCAGGATCTGAAGGGGGCTACAGGAAGGCTGGGGAGGGACTATTGACAAGGTCTGGGAATGGCAGGACAAGGGCAATGGGTTTGAAGTGGCAGAGGGGAGATTGAAAGTGGATGTTAGGAGGAAGTTGTTTGCAGTGAGGGTGGTGAGACACTGGCACAGGTTGCCCAGGGAGGTTGTGGCTGCTCCCTCCCTGGAGGTGTTCAAGGCCAGGTTGGAGGAGGCCTTGAGTGAGCTGTGCTAGTGGGAGGTGTCCCTGCCTATGGCAGGGGGTTGAAACTGGCTGATCCTTGAGGTCCCTTCCAACCTTACCATTCTATGATTCTATGACTTTAGGAGGGAAAAATGAAACCACTGCTCAAGAGACCTTTGTTGGTGTTTTAATTATCAGCTCGTTGCCCTGTGTTACCGGTGGGTTTGAATTCACACAGTGATATGACTTGGTCTGTTAAATGCATCTGCAATGCCACTGCATGTAGGAACTCAGTGTGCATGAGGAAGGAGGGGCTGAAACAGACTCATAAACTGGAAAAAAGAAAAAAAAAAAGCTGATTTTGAAGGCTGATTGAGGGAGAAAAGGTCCATAAAACTCCCACTACAAGACTGAAAGTGTTTCTTTTCTGCGGCCTGCTTTACCATCCTTTGCACTCAACTGATCTGTGTCATTACTGAACACTGTTCCAGACACAGGCTAAATCCAGAACATGTTAAAGGCTTTGGGACTTCCAGTCTTGGCAGTAAGAACAATACAGCTCAGCTCAATGAGCCTTAAGAAGAGAGACTGGCAAAGAAAGGCTGCACTCAGGCTTACATTGCACATCCTAATCCCTGCATCCAAATTGCTAGGAAGAAAATATCCATCCCTGCTGCAGAAGGCTCCTTTTTCTGTACCTCTCCCATGAGGTACCTGGCTCTAGGGTCATGGAGCTGGGGATATTGGTGTGGATGCTCCCTGGGTGAGCTGGAGTGTGGAGTTGGTAGAACACCACAAGCAGTGACTGCTCTTCAGCATCAGGATGGTCAGGGAAAGGGGATGAAAGCTGGCAGGGATAAAGTGACTGTATCAGGGAAGTGACTTCCCCTTTAAAACTCGATACAAAAAGCTCTTTCCATGAAGGAAATAAAATCAGGAAGGCACCAGAGAGTTCTTGATGGAACTTAGGACACAATCTAAACCTTGGTGTTTTGCAAGAAGGCCTGTAATACAAAACCAAAGCAAAAGCTTAAGAAAGCTGTTGGCAGGTAAGAAGACATTGTCAAACAAACCCTTGTTCTGTCTCCATGCATTTGGAGATTTCTTTTTGAAAGCAAGGAGCTAGAATAAGTGTGTGAGGCTGGATGAACCATCCTCTGGTGGCTGTGCTTTTACAGAGTAAGACCTTGCTCTTGTTAACACCTTTAAAAGGTGCTGCTCTGGCACATGTGCCAAAAAACTATGTTTTGTCTGTAGGAGTTGGTTGTGATGGGAATTCATAAACTCAATTAAAATAAGGTAAACTGTGAAATGTCATCAGCCAGCTGTGGGTAACAGGATCAATTAAGAAAGGAGCTGGGATTTTAAGAAGCTTGTACAAATGTTCTGAAAACAGGGAAATGAATAGCTTAGAATCATAGAATGGTAAGGTTGGAAGGGACCTCAAGGATCATCTAGTTCCAAGCCCCTGCCATAGTGACCCCCTAGAGGGGTCACTCTTTGGTGTTGAGAAAGCTGGTGAGCACCAAGAGATGGTTCTCATAGACACAAACATAACTCCTAAGGCCATTTGATGAGTCATAGCTAATTGTGCTCATCACCTGCTTTGTACCCAGACCAGTTTTATGTTGGTCTGTGTCATTTCTTACCAGTTGTGGTCCCATCATTACTCATTTGTACCTGCCACAGCATCTCCATGATCACTCTGGGGGCAAGAAAGGCTGCAAACTGGGAAAGATTATGTTTAACTTGCTGTTGTGATTTAGACCCCAACAAATTGGAATTTACCCCTGAAATAAATTACCAAATGAACTCAGAAGCAAAAATGAGGTCTACAAAAATATTTTAAAAGTTTAAAAGGTAATAGACATATACAGGTTTTATTTACATGTATTTACAATTTAGCAACTATACAAGGACTCCCCTTGTACAATAATTCAGTTTTCCCCCACCCTGGGCAACCCAGAGGGACTGATAACAACCTCCTCTGCCACCCCCACTCCCTTTCCCTTCCTGGTACCTCATGGACACAATATGAGGCAGTTGAGCCAGCAGGTCAGGGAGATTAAGGGAGCCACACAAGTGAGAAAAGCTGCAGAGAGGAAAAAAAAAACCCAAAGGGCAGGAAAAAGTTTGGGCTGCCAAGTATAAGCTATCCAGCAAATGAATGGGATGATATAAACCTCTCAGTTATTATTATTGTGTCCAATCCCTAACTTTATTTATTTTTCACTCAAAGTCTCTGGAAAATTCCTTTTCTTGTTTGCAATTAGATTCACACAGAATCACAGAATGTCAGGGGCTGGAAGGGAAATTGAAAGCTCATCCAGTCCAACCTCCCCTGCTAGAGCAGGATCACCTATAGCAGATCACACAGGAATACATCCAGGCAGGTTTCGAATATTTCCAGAGAGGGAGGCTCCACAACCCCCCTGGGCAGCCTGTTCCAGTTTTCTGTCACTCTCACAGGGAAAAAATTCCTCCTCGTGTTTAAATGAAACTTCCTCTGCCTCAGCTTCCACCCAGTGCCCCTTGTCCTCTGACTAGGAGCTAGGCTAAAGTGTTAGCTCTACACCACAATGCTTTCATCCTTCTCCTGCACTTCTTAATGGAAGGCTCTTGTCCTGTCTCTTTTCCACAGCCTGTCCTCATGGATGGTACGGTGCAAACTGTCGCCAGCGCTGTGTCTGCCAGGGCCAGGCACTGTGTGACAGCATGACGGGCAAGTGCCAGTGTCCCCCGGGCTGGACAGGGATAGCCTGTGAGTTGGGTGAGTCTCATCATATCCTCCATCCCTCTAGCACCTTGTTTCAGTCTTTCTACAAGGAAATTGAGTCTGGTGAGGTCTGGTTTGAGACAGCCCAGGAAAAAGAGAGGAAGGGCTGAGGGGTGGAGAACGCCAGGCGTGAAGAGACTGAACAATTTGGATTGGTTAGTCACAAATGAGAAGGCTCAGAGGAGGTATGGTGTTGGCACCTGGACACACCATGGCCCTAGACACTCCCTGGACAGAATAGAAGAGTAAGCTACTCTCTGTCCCTTGGGGACAGGGTTGATAGGTAACAAACTCAATTTGAGGAGAGACAAACAAATGATAGAAAGTCCTCCAAGACTCTGGAGAGTTTTGTCAAGAGAGTCCCCCTCACTGAAGGATTTTCAGGACCACCTTAGGTGTCTCACTGTATTTCAGAAGTGTAAGTGTGCTCTCCCTGGCTCCCCCATCTCATTTCAGAGTGTGGTGATGGGATGTCTGGAGAGGGCTGTGAGCAGAACTGTAGCTGTCACCATGGAGTTTGTGATCAGCACTTGGGGAAATGCATCTGCCACAGCGGCTGGACTGGGGACCACTGTGACCTTGGTAAGGGCACTTCTGCAGAAACTTTATCTTGGCACCCTCATCTGCAAGCAGCCATTTCTGCCTCCACCTGATGAAGTCTGCTTCTATTTTGTACCATAGAATGGTAAGGTTGGAAGGGACCTCAAGGATCATCCAGTTCCAACCCCCTGCCATAGGCAGGGACACCTCCCACTAGCACAGCTCACTCAAGGCCTCCTCCAACCTGGCCTTCAACACCTCCAGGGAGGGAGCAGCCACAACCTCCCTGGGCAACCTGTGCCAGTGTCTCACCACCCTCACTGCAAACAACTTCCTCCTAACATCCACTTTCAATCTCCCCTCTGCCACTTCAAACCCATTGCCCCTTGTCCTGTCATTCCCAGACCTTGTCAATAGTCCCTCCCCAGCCTTCCTGTAGCCCCCTTCAGATCCTGGAAGGCTACTCTAAGGTCTCCTGGAAGCCTTCTCTTCTCCAGGCTGCAGAGCCCCAACTCTCTCAGCCTGTCCTCACAGCAGAGCTGCTGCAGCCCTCTCAGCATCTTGGTGGCCTCCTCTGGACCCACTCCAACACTTCCATGTCCTTCCTGTGCTGGGGGCTCCAGAACTGCACACAGGACTGCAGCTGGGGTCTGAGGAGAGCAGAGCCAAGGGGCAGAATCCCCTCCCTTGCCCTGCTGCCCACACTGCTCTTGCTGCAGCCCAGCACACAGTTGCTGTCTGGGCTGCACTCACACTGCAGCCTCATCTTGAGCTTTTCATCACCCCGCACCCCCAGGTCCTTTTTCTCAGGGCTGCTCTCAGCCATTCCCCACCCAGCCTGGAGTTGTGCTTGGCATTGTATTGGACCTTACACTTGTCTTTGTTGAACTTTATGAGATTGGCCTGGGCAGGAAGAAGAATACTTTGTCATTTGCCTGTGACAGATGCTTTCTGTGCAGTGGGAGGAACTCTTGCTCTCTCTGCTTCTCCTCACAGTCTGTCCCCCAGGATTTTTTGGCGAGCGGTGTGAGGAGCGATGTGACTGCATGCATGGCTCATCCTGCCACCCTCAGACTGGAGCATGTCACTGTGACAAGGGATGGCGAGGGAGGCACTGTGACAAACGTGAGTGTCTGCTGGGTGTTTGTGGGGGAAGGGTCTGCTCAGGGTGTGCATCTGGAGCTGGTGACAGGGTCCTTTAGCTTCAACCTTGCTCTGTGGGATCAGTCTGGAGGCGCTTACAGGGTTGGGTGCAACAGATCCGTTGGTGGGGAGTAGCTCTGCACTGCCATGCATGTCCCCTGCCCCACGCCCTAAGAAGGATTGGTTGCACTGTTGCAGCTTGCTTGCCTGGTCGCTATGGCACAGGCTGTGCCCAGCGGTGCCGGTGTCCTGCTGGTGTCCCCTGCCATCACCTGACAGGCCAGTGTGGCTGTCCTCCAGGATTCACTGGCTACAGCTGCCAAAAAAGTAAGTTTGTTATAAGAATGCAACTACTAACCTTGTAAATTAATTAAGAAATTGTCATTTCTTAAATATAAACCTAATGGTGTAATGAAGAGGGAGGAAACAACAAACTCACAGCAGTCAAGGTGGACAAGGGCTGCTTATCAGTCACCTCTATGGCTTGTCTGCCTTGGTAGGGTTTGCTCTCTAGGTTTGCAGCACTTGGGCTGGCCAGGAGCAACTGAGGTTTGAACTGGTTCAAATGTACCCTTGTTGCCAAGAAGGCCAGTGGTATCCTGGGCTACATTGAGAAAAGAGTGTTCAGTAGGTCAAGGGAGGGTGTCCTTCCCTTCTACTTTGCCCTAGTGAGACCACATCTGGAGTATTGTGTCCAGTTCTGGCCTCACCAAGAGAGACAGGAAACTACTAGAAAGTCCAACAAAAAGGCTACAAAGATGGCTAAGGAACTGGAACATCTGCCTGATGAGGAAAGGCTGAGAGACCTGAGGCTGTTCAACCTGGAGAAGAGAAAACTGAGAGGGGATCTTATTAAAGTTTATAAATAACTGAAGGGTGGGTATCAAGAAAGGGTCAGTTTATTTGCAGTGATGCCCTGTGATAGAACGAGGGGCAATGGGCAAAATCTCCCCCTCAGCATCAGTAAAAAATTCTTTACTATGAGAGTGACAGAGCCTCAGATCAAGCTTCCTAGAGAGGTCATGGAGTCTCCTTCTTAGAGACTTTTGAAGCCCACCTGGACATGTTCCTGTGTGGCCTGCCCTCGATAATCCTACTTTGGCAGGGAGCTTGGACTAACAATCTCCAAAGCTCCCTCCAACTATGACCATTCTGTGAAAACAGACTGAGGAGATGCCAGTGGAGCCTGGCTCCAGCACATGACCATCGCTGCGCCGTGAGTTATGCCGCAGATCTGCTTTCTGTTGGCCTGGTCCCCATGAGAGACTGTCTATTCCTGCTGTTACAGCTCATGGAAATGTCATTATCTGTTTTTTCTTCACTGTTGAGCTTGGCTGTCTGGAGCTGTCTGTGAGAGCGGGCTCATTCTGTGACCCTGCCTGTGTAATTCTGACTTTGTTCCGTACAACGTTTTCCCTCAGCGCCACTTTAGCAAAAAAGAAAAATGGCAAGGAAAAAAAAAAAAAAGAATTAAAAGAATTGACATCAGTGTCCCATATCCTCCACTAAAGGAATCTAAATCCTGACCCACAAGCAGGGCAACTTAATGGAAGTGAGATGTCAGAATTAGATGTGGAAGGTCCCAAAACCTGGAGGCAATGTGGCTGTCAACAGGCAAAATGAAGCCGTGAGGATGTTGGTGCTACAGCAGCTTTGCAAGTTTAAACTCCCTGCTGAAGGTAGAATGTCTTTATCCACATGCCTGCTCCCTTGTGAATTATGCTGTTATTTTAGTCAATTTTACCTGACATTTCCCTATGATTTTTTTTTTTTTTTTTTTTTTTCCCGTTCAAAAAAAAATTNNNNTTTTTTTTTTTTTTTCCCAGTGACAAGAAAATTGTATCTGGCCCTTGACAGTCGGGCACAAATTGACTGAACAAAACAAAATCAAGCAGTGAAGTAACCCCCAAGTCAATGTAATAAATCCAAAGTCCCGGAGGAGAAAGTCGTTCTGTAGGCAGGGCTTTTATTTAATAAATTTGAGCTGGCTCTTTGTTTGAGTGCTAGATTTACCAAGACAAATTTAATTTATTGGTTTACATTTCCTCTTCCCCAAGCTTGTCCACCGGGCACCTATGGTAAGAACTGTAACCGAGTGTGTCAGTGCTCTGCTGAGAATGAAGAGTGTCACCCGGTGACTGGCACCTGTGCGTGCCGCCCGGGGTACCATGGGGACCGCTGCCAACTCCGTGAGTACCTTTCTGGGTTGCCCACTTTCTGAGGACCAAGTTATGCAGGAATATGTGTTGGTGTTCTGAGTTCGTCCATGCCAGTACCTCAGTGATCTCTGGAGGTTTCTTCCATTCTATTCCCTCCTTCTCTCCTCCTCCTCCTCCTCCTCCTCCTCCTCCTTCTCCTCCTTCTCCTGCTCTCGTCCTCCTCCTCCTTCTCCTCCTTCTCCTGCTCTCGTCCTCCTCCTCCTTCTCCTCCTTCTCCTGCTCTCGTCCTCCTCCTCCTTCTCCTCCTTCTCCTGCTCTCGTCCTCCTCCTCCTTCTCCTCCTTCTCCTGCTCTCGTCCTCCTCCTCCTTCTCCTCCTTCTCCTGCTCTCGTCCTCCTCCTCCTTCTCCTCCTTCTCCTGCTCTCGTCCTCCTCCTCCTTCTCCTCCTTCTCCTGCTCTCGTCCTCCTCCTCCTTCTCCTCCTTCTCCTGCTCTCGTCCTCCTCCTCCTTCTCCTCCTTCTCCTGCTCTCGTCCTCCTCCTCCTTCTCCTCCTTCTCCTGCTCTCGTCCTCCTCCTCCTTCTCCTCCTTCTCCTGCTCTCGTCCTCCTCCTCCTTCTCCTCCTTCTCCTGCTCTCGTCCTCCTCCTCCTTCTCCTCCTTCTCCTGCTCTCGTCCTCCTCCTCCTTCTCCTCCTTCTCCTGCTCTCGTCCTCCTCCTCCTTCTCCTCCTTCTCCTGCTCTCGTCCTCCTCCTCCTTCTCCTCCTTCTCCTGCTCTCGTCCTCCTCCTCCTTCTCCTCCTTCTCCTGCTCTCGTCCTCCTCCTCCTTCTCCTCCTTCTCCTGCTCTCGTCCTCCTCCTCCTTCTCCTTCCCTCCTCCTCCTCTTTCTCCTTCTCTCCTCCTCCTTCTCTCCTTTCCTCCCCCTCCAATTCACAGTAATATTATTTTGGTTTAATTATTGGTAATAAATACACCTGAATTGTTGCAAAAGATCAATTAAAAATACTTTGGATAAAAACTATTTATTTTAAGAACCATTTAAGAATTAATTTTAAAAGTAAGACTAAATTCTTTCCAATTTCATGCCCCATTGAAGAATCTCATTATCATTCTCTGTACTTACACCTCTCATCTTCGACTACACCTGGATATTGTGCAGCCCTTTCATTTCAAAACATCTAGGCCAAAAATACTTCCCAAAATCTCTGAGTGCTCCAGGAAGGACAAATGGTTATTGGAAAACAACGAGCTGCAGTCGGCAGTAAATCTAAGTGATTCATAAAGTCACTTAAGTTGTAGAGCCTTCCGAGGAGCAATCAAGTCAAACAAATTGTTAGCCTGGATTGAAACAAGGTGACTGCTGTAGAGGGCAAAATGCTGATTGGCCAAATGCTCCATCATAAAAAAAAAAACAACTAAATTCCCAGATCCACATGCCTCATGCCAGTATTTTAGGACATCTGTAAAGCTGTGTCTGGTGGAACGTGACAATTGATAAGAAACATGTCCCAAAGTTTCCAATAAAGGAGACACTTAATTACCTTTTTATTTACAGCTTTAATTTTGGTTTTACTCCATGCCTTGTAATAGTCTCATTTTATCAAAAAAAAAAAAAGGGGGAAAAAAAAAAAAGCTGTCATGCTTCAAACTCAGCCTTTCCTTGGTGAATGCTGATTTTCTTAAGAACATAGCACAGCTTTTTTTTTTTCTTTGGAGGGGAGGAGAGTGAAAATATGGCTACAAAGGCCAGCTGCAATATATGCAGCTCTGGGAAGGGTTAAAGCCATGTTTCATTCCTGGACTGTAAATAGGCAAGAGGCTCATTACAGCGATGGACGTCTGTATTACCATCATGTCATCACAAGTTATTCTTTAAAATAGAAATGGAAATGTAAGGATTGATTCTTTCATCCTTTATACATCAGTTCTCACTCCTAAGTGAGATCGAAATCCAGCCTTCAACATCTAGGCTGGAGCCATCTGGATCCATTATACATTGGATGATAATAAATGTTAGAGCGGAGCAGTAGTGGAGATCAACTATTTAACAGCATCATTCTAAAAGACTTAATCATGGTTGGCCTGTTGCTTTTATGTAGCAATCCTTCAGAAGTCATTACCTGTGTGTGTCATGCTAAATCTCTGTAGGTTAGAGTAAATGTCCTCCAGCTTGCTTAGATCCTCAACCTTCTCTTTCAGAAGTTTAAAATTTAAAGCATTAATAATTATGCCAAAGTCCTGATGTATAAGAAATGACTTGCAGGGTGAAACCTGGGCTTCATTGCATTCAAAGGGGGTTTGCCACAGACTTCTCTGTAGCCAGGATTAAATCTCTAGCATACTGGGACTGAGCCTTCATGGCATTGTGTCCTATAGAATGGTAAGGTTAGAAGGGACCTCAAGGATCACCTAGTTCCAACCCCCTACCATAGGCAGGGACACCTCCCACTAGTATAGGTCACTCAAGGCCTCAACACCTCCAGGGAGGGAGCAGCCACAACCTCCCTGGGCAACCTGTGCCAGTGTCTCACCACCCTCACTGCAAACAACTTCCTCCTAACATCCACTTTCAATCTCCTCTCTGCCAGTTCAAACCCATTACCCCTTGTCCTGTCATTCCCAGACCTTGTCAGTAGTCCCTCCCCAACCTTCCTGTAGGCACCTTTCAGATCCTGGAAGGCTACTATAAGGTCTCCTGGAAGCCTTCTCTTCTGCAGGCTGCAGAGCCTCACCTCTTGTAGCCTTCTCTTCTGCAGGCTGCAGAGCCTCACCTCTCGTAGCCTGTCCCCATAGGATTCCTGTCCCCTTGGATTCCCAAAATACACAGTGTGGGCAGACAGCAAAATGTAAGGAAAACAGTTTAACTGGGAGTTATTTTTAGGATTAGATGAGTGGGATGAGAGATTGTGGACCTGCCTCTGAAGGGGCTGTCTGATAACCAAGGACAGCTAGCGTGACTTTGGTGGGAATACTCTGTGTTCCCACCATCCTCATTACAGGGAGAACTGGGACTGCTCCAGGATGAAGAAGCTTTCGATAGAATATTAAAAACAGCACAGGGAGCCGCTCCCAAAGACGTGAAGTGGGCTTCAGTCCAGTCAACATGTGGTTGGATGCTGCTGGAAACAGTTTCTGGCAACTATTGCTATATTTATAGTACTGTGAAAAAAAAAAAGGTTCAAGAAAGTATCTATAAAAGGTGACGTTGGCTGGGAAGTCAAATTTCCAGGAGCCAAGAGCAACGAGGCTTTCATGTTCTCAAATTTTGGAGTGAAGAGCTGAAATGTCTCTTGGCAGGACCCAGAGGAAGCAGGCAGACTAGCAATAAGGTTCCCATCACTTGTCCATAACTCAGTGGACAGGCAGATTTGCCTGAGTGAAGTTATGAATAACAAGGAGTAAGTGGTGTTGTAATGGATAAAAAACCCTGTGCTGTGTTTCCCTGACATTTACTGGGCTGGATGAACCCTGAGCCAAAAAGACCTCACCAGCTTCACCTTCAAAGCTGTAGGTAACAGGATGCCTCAGAAGTGATTTTTTTTTTTTCTTTTCCTTTTTTGACAATGCAATTAATAACATTGGTAAGAAAAAGCTCAGTCTATGCAGTTGGTGTGAAAAGATTTAGGAGCTCTTGGTCATGGCAAAACCACCCAAAGCAGAAGGAAAAAAATCAGGATACGAGTTAGAAGTCTGGCTACTGCTTCTGCTGTTTGCAGAAAAACCTAAGTCAGATGCACAGGAAACTGTTAAATTAGAAAATGTCTTTATGAGATAACTGGTGGTTAGAGGCTAAGCCTCTTTATAAAGGCAGAGCCCACTTTAAATGGCAGGATACTGTGTGAATTGCCTTAGCTATCAGCATAGAAGTTCCTCTGCAAAGTAGTAACAGATGAGATGTTAATAACCACGTGAAGGTCACAGCTGATGTGCTTGCCCTGCTTCTGCTGTTCCCTCTTGAACTGAAATAACTAAAATGCTGCAAGGGCAACAAAAAAAAAAACCCAAACCAATGGTAAAAGGGGAATTGCTGCATCCCTTCCAGTAACAGAACAGCTCTTACTAGTCTTGAGCTGAGGAATAACTCTGACAGCTTTGTCACAGAGAAGCAACATGTTTGGGAGTGTGGGAAACAGAATTAAAAGCAAAAAAAAACCCCAAAACCCCCC